>CM069146.1:18891003-19043503 GCA_035221665.1 Okamejei kenojei
TCATTGCCACAGACAGCTGTGCAGGCCAAGTCCTTGGATATTTTTAAGGCGGAGATTGACAGATTCTTGTATAATATGGGTGTCAGGGGTTGTGGGGAGAAGGCAGGAGAATGGGGTTGAAAGGTAAAGATTGATCAGCCATTGAGTAATGAGGAAGGGTTAGTTAGCAGTCTTGTTGTGCGTGGCCCCTTGGGCAAGAGTGACCATAATATGGTTGAGTTCTTCATTAGGATGGAGAGTGACATAATTAAGTCAGAAACAAGGGTTCCGAACTTAAACAAAGGTAACTTTGAAGGTATGAGACGTGAATTGGCCAAGATAGACTGGCAAGTGATTCTTAAAGAGTTGACAGTGGATGTGCAATGGAAGGTATTTAAAGACTGCATGGATGAACTACAACAATTGTTCATCCCAGTTTGGCAAAATAATAAATCCATAGATAACAAGGGAAATCAGGGATAGTATAAAAACAAAAGATGAAGCATACTAATTAGCCAGATAAAGCAGCCTACCAGAGGACTGGGAGAAATTCAGTGTCCAGCAGAGGAGGACAAGGGGCTTAATTAGGAAAGGAAAAATAGATTATGAAAGAAAACTGGCAGGGAACATAAAAACTGACTGCAAACGTTTTTATAGATATGTGAAGAGAAAGAGACTAGTTAAAACAAATGTAGGTCCCTTACAGTCAGAGACAGGTGAATTGATCATGGGGGGCAAGGACATGGCAGACCAATTGAATAACTACTTTGGTTCTGTCTTCACTAAGGAAGACATAAATAACCTGCCAGAAATAGCAGGGGACCGGGGGTCAAATAAGATGGAGGAACTGAGTGAAATCCAGGTTAGCCGGGAAGTGGTGTTAGGTAAATTGAATGGATTAGAGGCCAATAAATCCCCAGGGCCAGATAGGCTGCATCCCAGAGTATTTAAGGAAGTAGCCCCAGAAATAGTGGATGCATTAGTGATAATTTTTCAAAACTCTTTAGATTCTGGAGTAGTTCCTGAGGATTGGAGGGTAGCTAATGTAACCCCATTTTGAAAAAAGGAGGGAGAGAGAAAACGGGGAATTACAGACCAGTTAGTCTAACATCGGTAGTGGGGAAACTGCTAGAGTCAGTTATTAAAAATGGGATTACAGCACATTTGGAAAGTGGTGAAGTCATTGGACAAAGTCAGCATGGATTTACAAAAGGTAAATCATGTCTGACGAATCTTATAGAATTGTTCAAGGATGTAACTAGTAGAGTGGATAAGGGAGAACCAGTGGATATATCTAGACTTCCAGAAGGCTTTCGACAAGGTCCCACATAAGAGATTAGTATACAAACTTAAAGCACACGGTATTGGGGGTTCGGTATTGATGTGGATAGAGAACTGGCTGGCAGACAGGAAGCAAAGGGTAGGAGTAAACGGGTCCTTTTCAGAATGGCAGGCAGTGACTAGTGGGGTACCGCAAGGCTCAGTGCTGGGACCCCAGCTATTTCCAATATATATTAATGATCTGGATGAGGGAATTGAATGCAACATCTCCAGGTTTGCGGATGACACTAAACTGGGGGGTAGTGTTAGGTGTGAGGAGGATGCTAGGAGGCTGCAAGGTGACTTGGATAGGCTGGGTGAGTGGGCAAATGCATGGCAGATGCAGTATAATGTGGATAAATGTGAGGTTATCCACTTTGGTGGCAAAAACAGGAGGGTAGACTATTATCTGAATGGTGGCCGATTAGGAAAAGGGGAGATGCAACGAGACCTGGGTGTCATGGTACACCAATCATTGAAAGTAGGCATGCAGGTGCAGCAGGCAGTGAAGAAAGCAAATGGTATGTTAGCATTCATAGCAAAAGGATTTGAGTATAGGAGCAGGGAGGTTCTACTGCAGTTGTACAGGGTTTTGGTGAGACCACACCTGGAGTATTGCGTACAGTTTTGGTCTCCAAATCTGAGGAAAGGCATTCTTGCCATAGAGGGGGTACAGAGAAGGTTCACCAGACTGATTCCTGGGATGTCAGGACTTTCATATGAGGAAAGATTGTACTCTCTAGAATTTAAAAGATTGAGGGGGGATCTTATAGAAACTTACAAAATTCTTAAGAGGTTGGACAGGCTAGATGCAGGAAGATTGTTCCCGATGTTGGGGAGGTCCAGAACAAGGGGTCACAGTCTAAGGATAAGGGGGAATTTCTTTATTACCGAGATGAGGAAAACATTTTTCACACAGAGAGTGGTGAGTCTCTGGAATTCTCTGCCACAGAAGGTAGTTGAGGCCAGTTCATTGGCTATATTTAAGAGGGAGTTAGATGTGGCCCTTATGGCTAAAGGGATCAGGGGGTATGGAGAGAAGGCAGGTACAGAATACTGAGTTGGATGATCAGCCATGATCATATTGAATGGCGGTGCAGGCTCGAAGGGCCGAATGGCCTACTCCTGCACCTATTTTCTATGTTTCTATGTTTTTATGATCGAATGGCGGAGTTGACTTGATGGGCCTAATTCTGCTGCTACTACTTTTTAACATGAACTTTTGATATTTATTCCTAGGAACTTGAAACATTTGACTATCTCTATTTGAGTTCCACCAGTGTGTACTGGGGTATATGTATGGCTTCATGAAATGTCACATTCGTGAGTGTATAAGAAGTCTAGTAGCGGCTGAGAACGCATCCTTGCAGGGTACCAGTGCTGAAGGTGTGAAATCTTGAGAGCTTTTTCACAAATGTCAGAACGTTAAAGGAGAAACTGTTCTCATTGCAGAAGGAGGTTTTGTTGCCAGACGCATCACATTTAGATTTTTTACTTCAGACTTCAGAGACACAGCATGGAAACAGGCCCTTCGGCCCACTGAGTCCACACCGACCAGAAATCACCCCGTACAGTAACACTACCCTACATGATGGGGACATTTATACAACTCACCAAAACCAATTAACCTCCAGACCTGTACGTCTTCGGAGTGTGGGAGGAAACCGGAGCACACGGTGAAAACCCATGCAGTCACAGGGTAACATGCAAACGCCATACAGACAGCACCCATAGTCAGGATCTAACCCGGGTCTCTGGCGCTGTAAGGCAGCAACTCTACCACTGCTCCACTGTGCTGCCTAATTAACTTCTGTAAATTTCCCCTAGTTCGTAGGACATAAAATAAGTGTACATGTGAACAATGGTCGGCGTGAGCTCGGTGGGAGAAAGGGCCTGTTTCTTCGCTGTTTCTCTAAACCGAACAAAACAAAATGAAACTAAACTAAAAAATAACTTTGTTATTGCGAGCCTCAAACTTTTTGGTCCCTAACCTCACATTCCTCAACGACACAATTGTTCTTGTAATGTGATTTTCTACAATGAAAGGTTTCTTGGGAACGCAACTATTGTGTTATAGCAGCACTGCCTGTACCAAATTAGGGGCAAGGTACGGAACAAAATGAACATCAAAGTATGAATGGGATTGTCGAACACCACAGGGCGGCACGGTGGTGCAGTGGTAGAGTTGTTGCCTCACAATGCCAGAGACTCGGGTTCGATCCTGACTACGGGTGCTGTCTGTACGGAGTTTGTACGCTCTCCCCGTGACCTGCGTGGGTTTCCCCGCACTCCAAAGTTGTGCAGGTTTGAAGGTTAATTGGCTTTGGTAACATTTTAAATTGTCCCTAGTGCGTGTAGGATAGTGTTAGTGTGTGGGGGTCTTGGTCGCCACGGACTCTGTGGGCAGACGGGCCTCTTTCTGCTCTGTATCACTAAGCTAAATCTCCGGTTGGTTTATATCCCAGCCGTTTGAAGAAACAGGTGAAAACATTACAGATGCACTACCTATAATTTTCTAAAACTCTCTCAATTCAATAACTGTTCATTTAGTGAGGAAAATACCCTGTCATTCTGCTATTTAAGACAGATGAGGAACAGTAACTGGGCAGCCTGACATCTGTTTTCAGGAAAGTACAAGGATCTTTATTTAACGATAAAGAATCTGAACACATTAACTTTTTTTTCAGATCAGAAAGAAACAGCATGGATTTGCAGAGGGTAACTTTAAACATATGATCACATTTTTTGATATGGCAACTGAAGTAATGGATGGAAATTTTATTGACGTGGAATTTTGGAGAACATTTCATGAATTCTCTTGAAATAGACTAATGCAAAACTGGGCCTGTACTCACTGGAGTTTAGAAGGATGAGGGGACACTTCATTGAAACTTATCAAATAGTGAAAGGCCTGGATGGAGTGGATGTGGAGAGGATGTTTCCACTAATGGGAGAGTCTGGGACTAGTGGCCATAGCCTGAGAATAAAAGGACATACTTTTAGAAAGTAGATGAGGAGGATTTTATTTAGTCAGAGGATGGTGAATCTGTGGAACTCATTGCCGCAGGTGGCTGTGGAGGCCGTCAATGGATATTTTTTTAAGGTGGAAATTGACAGATTCTTGATGAGGAAGGGTGTCAGAGGTTATGGGGAGAAGACAGGAGAATGGGGTTGAGAGGGAACGATAGATCAGCCATGATTGGATGGCAGAGTGGACTTGATGGGCCGAATGGCCTAATTCCGGCCCTAGAACTTACGAACTAATGAAAAAAAACTCGTGGCGTTATAGGGACAGTATTGACCATTTTGGGAAACTGGTTGATTTGCAGATAAGAGAGTAAAATCAATGGGTGTGTACTCAAACTGGCAAGATTTGAATGGTGGGGCCACAAATGCTCACAGCAATATGTAATGCGATAGCAAGCTAATGCTGCACAATTGTTAATGATGCAAATGTAGACCAAAGCCATGCAGATGGATGTGTTCAATTATTTAAAGAAAAGATATTAATGGAGAAAATGGATATGGTGAAAAGCAAGGAGTAAAGATTCAGAGAGATGATTTTCTTGAATGTAGACCTTTGTTGTGAACAGATACGGCACAGGGCAGCGCCGTCACACAGCGGTAGAGTTTCTGCCTTACAGCGCCACAGACCCGTGTTCAGTCCTGATTACGGGTGCTGTCTGTACGGAGTTAGTACGTTCTTCCTGTGACCGCGTTGGTTTTCTCCGGATGCTCCGGTTTCCTCCCACACTCCAAAGACGTGCAGGTTTGTAGATTAATTGGCTTCGGTAAAATTGAAAATTGTTGCCGATGTTGGGGAGGTCACAGTTTAAGGATAAGGGGGAAGTCTTTTAGGACCGAGATGAGAAAAACATTTTTAACACAGAGAGTGGTGAATCTGTGGAATTCTCTGCCACAGAAGGTAGTTGAGGCCAGTTCGTTGGCTATATTTAAGAGGGAGTTAGATGTGGCCCTTGTGGCTAAAGGGATCAGGGGGTATGGAGAGAAGGCAGGTACGGGATACTGAGTTGGATCAGCCTTGATCATATTGAATGGCTCGAAGGGCTGAATGGCCTATTCCTGCACCTATTTTCTATGTTTCCTTGGGTGTACAATGGTGTTGGTGTGCGGGGGTGGTCATTGGTCAGCGTGGATTTGGGCCTGTTTCCATGTTGTAACTCTAAAGCCTAAAGATACAGAAAAATGATTGTGAAGGCTGATACTGTAGATGTTGGCCTTAATAACTGGTTGATTGAAATAATGGCGTACAGGGTTAGTGCTATACCATGTATCTGAAGTACTAACAAATCTGAAGTGCTATAGTTAAGGAAAAGCTTGGAAGGAGTCTGGAGTAGATTTTGAAAAACTGAAGCTCCCTTTGCAAATAAAAATATTACAGCAGCTAGGATTGTGTGTCTCCCAATCTCTACAGTAAAAGAGAGAAGACTGTCTAGTCTTCAGTCACCCAAGTGGAACAGACCGATTGCACCTTATATTAAGTTTCAAGGAGGGAAAATTGCTCCAGGATGAAGATTTTAAATTTAAATAAAGGCAATATAAAGGTATCAATGCAGAACAAGCCAAAGTGAACTAGCAAATTAGATGAAGCTTTCAGTCAGTCAAGACGGAGTTTTAAAGGGAATCACTTTATTGAAACGCTGCAATATCTAAGGGGATCTTTCAGAATACTCAGAAAAAATACATTCAGATGCAAAAGTAAAACTGCACATGGAGGACCTGAACTGAAGGGGTAACCAACCGGTAGAAAAATGATTTCATTTGGCAAAGATGGACGGTGATCAGAAGATCGGGGTGGCACGGTGGTGCAGCGGTAGAGTTGCTGCCTTACAACATCAGAGGCCCGGGTTTGATCCTGACTATAGGTGCTGTCTGTACAGGGTTTGTACGTTCTCCCTGTGATCGCACGGGCTTTCTCCGGGTGCTCTGGTTTCCCTCCCATATGCTAAAGACGTATCAGGTTTGTAGGTGAATTTGCTTCTGTAAAGATTGTAAATTCTCCCTTGTGTGTAGGATAGTGTTAGTGGACGGGGATTGCTGGTCGGCAGGGACTCGGTAGGCCGAAGGGCCTGTTTCCGCACTAAACTAAGATTGGACAGAATATAAAATTAACAGCAATGAATGATTAGGAGACTAACAAGGAAGGAAACATTAGTGTAGAAAGTAACGGTAATCAGAAATATCAAAATAGAGAGTAAGAATTTCAACAGATACTATTACAATCAAATAAATTGTTTGTGATGCTTCTATGAAAATTGTTTGGGGGGGATTAAAAATTGAAAACCAGGAGATAGGATGGGAGAAACAAGGAACTGCAGATGCTAGTTTACAAAAAAAGGGCACAAAGTGCTGGAGTAACACAGCAGGTCCACGCCGAAAGCTTGTACGTCTTTGGAATGTGGGAGCAAAATGGAGCATCCGGAGAAAAAGCCACACGGCCACAGGGTGAACGTACAAACTTCTATACAGACAGCATCCACAGCATGGGCGGAAATCCCAGGGGGGGACATGGGGGCGTGTCCCCTCCATGTTTTGAGAGGTGGGGGACAATCCCCCCCATGTTTTGTAATCCGGATTTTGAAATTTGATGATCAAGAGCGCCGATTGGATAAGAGAGACGTCGATCAGCAGGCAATGGGGGGGACGGGGACATGATGATCCAGCGCAATGATTGGAGGAGGGAGGTGTCGGTCAGAGGCGGAAGTAGGGGGGTGGGACTGAGGATAGCGCGCGGTGTTTGGAGGAGGGAGACGTCCTGGTGGAGCAAAGATCATAGAGCGGAGCTTGAATCGGCCCATTCGCGGGGCCTTTCATCGCCCGGCGCGGCTTAAAATCAAATTACTGCAACAAGGCTCCCGATGTTGAAGCCCCTGCCGGGCGATGGAAGATCCCGCGGCTGATTCAAGCCCCACGATTCGGGGGGACGAAGCTGCTGGAGTTCGGAGTTGGTCACCAACCAGGTCGGCTCCCTATGTTACCATCCACAGGGTCCACGCCTGAAGCCTCTGAAGCCTCGCGTGTGCGTGTGCGTGTGTGTGCACATGCGTGCGCAGCACCAAGGAATTGTGTTCCCCCCCCCATGTTTTGATAGCGTTTTCCGTTCCTGCCCATAGTCAGGATCGAACCTGGCTCTCTGGCGCTGTAAGGCAGCAACTGCACTGCTGTGCCGTCCAACATTGCTGCTGTTTATTTTATACAGGGTTTCCCTGTGCTATTCTCTCCTCTCGGCAAATATACAGTAAATTTACATCAGCAACCATGCATTGGCCCCATGTGTTATTTCTGAACAGCATAGAAGCAAATGTTTCTGTTGAGTCTTTGCAACACAAACTAATTCCTGCCAAATGTGGGATTAATTGATACCGCTGAACCTTTAATTCAGTTTGCTTGATGGTGCCTGCTTGCTGCTGGATAGCCAGCTGCCAGGTATAAGTGGGGAGAGAAGATAATACCTTCAATCTAATTTCTCCAAAGGGTCAGTCAGCAAGTTCAGGCAAAGTTCAAAATCAAACCGAATGCGCTGTAATGATCGGTGAGATAGGGACGCTTGCAGGGAACATGAACAGCCCTTTGTACAGGCGTTTGAGTTGATTTGCCCTGTCTTTATCCATGGGGGCTCTGACTGGGATTACACTGATCACTTCCACTCTTTATCCGCTCCATCCTCAGCGTACAGCTGGTGCTGTAGTTATGAAATTCAATTTCCTGATCTCTTAAGTCGCCCTTAGCTGCAATTCCTGCATTCTTTCTGATTTCAATTTACTGTGGTTTCCCTTGGAATAATGGCGAGCTGTGTGTCTGCTGACCTCTCCCATTACCGAGGCTGAGCAGAGGTTTGACAGAGGCAAACTACATTGTGAGGGATCCAGCAAGAGTAAGTAGAAGCTGCTCTCGTTAGCAAGATGGTTCATGAACCAAAGGACAAGGGGTTTAAGATGTAAGGCGAGGGATCATAAGGTCATAAGGGTATAAGAAATAGGAGTAGAATTAGGCCATTCGGCCCATCAGGTCTACTCCGCCATTTAATCATGGCTCCCTCCTAACGCCATTCTCCTGCCTTCTCTAAATTCTGACACTTGTATTAATCAAGAATCCATCTATCTCTGCCTAAATAATGTCCACTGATTTGGCTTCCACAGCCTTCTGTGGCTAAGAATTCCACAGATTCACCACCCTCTGACGAACGAAATTCCTCCTCATCTCCTTCCTAAAAGACCGTTCCACTGATAGTGGGAGCAAGCGAGGGGACTAATTACACAAAGAGCAGCAGTGGTCTGGAACTCACTATCTATGAGGGTATTGTCTGAAGATTGGGTATTGACTCATAGTACAATTGTAGAGTTGTTATGACTAACTATTCAGCCCACATAGCTTATCCAGAGATCAATCAGTCTGAATCTGAAGAAGGGTCCCGACTCGAAACATCACCTACCCATGTTCTCCAGAGATGCTGCCTGGCCCCTTGATGTCGAAACATAGAAACATAGAAAATAGGTGCAGGGGTAGGCCATTCGGGCCATCGAGCCTGCACTGCCATTCAATATAATCATGGCTGATCATCCAGAATCAGTACTCTGTTTCTGCTTTCTCCCCATATCCCTTTATTCCATTAGCCCTAAGAGCAGTATCTAACTCTCTCTTGAATACATCCATTGAATTGGCCTCCACTGCCAATTCCACAGATTCACAACTCTCTGGGGGAAAACGTTTTTCCTCATCTCAGTCCTGAATGGCCTACCCCTTATTATTAAGCTGTGACCCCTGGTTCTAAACTCCCCCAACATGGGGAACATTTTTTCTGCATATAGCCTGTCCAATCCCTTAAAAAAATTTATATGTTTCTATAAGATTGCCTATCATCCTTCTAACTTCCAGTGAATATAAGACCAGTCGATCCATCTTCCCTACGATTCCAGCATGATGGAAACCAAGTATCTAAAGAGGATTAGATAAACAACTAAGACAATATCATATAACAGGCTATCAACAAAGAACAGCACTAAAAAGATTGCTCTCTGGGCAGACACAAAATGCTGGAGTAACCCAACGGGTCAGATGAGGGGAGAAAGATTAAATAGGAATCTGAGGGGCAATGGCAGGCAGGTTGGACACGTTAGGCCAAAGTGCTTGTTTCTACACTGTATGACTCCTATGACTCTGACTCTATGTCACACAGCATCCCTGGAGAACATGGATTGGTAATGTTTCGAGTCGGGATCCTTCTTTGGACTAATTGATCTATGGGCAAGCTAGATGGGCTGAATGGCCAAGCATAACAACTCTACAACTCTATTATAACCTTAACCCTTAGAGTAAACAAAATGTCCGCAGATTCTCTAGATTCCTGCAGATGCTGGAATCCTGAGTAAGACAGAGTGCTGGAGTAACTCAACGGGTCAGGCAGCATCTTTGGTGGGCATGGGCATGCAACGTTTCGGGTCGGCACCCTTCCTCAGACATTATCCTTGTCGGCAGTGAGTTCTGGACCGCGGCTACTCTCTGTGAAACAATTCTCCTCGCTTCCTCCCACTATTCCCCCTCCCTTCATCTTCTCCCCACCACCCCCAACAAAGTGCCAAGCTTCACTATTAGCTTCCCGCTGGAAGGTTTGATCGGGACACGAGGAGCAGCAGGTACAAATTAATCAGCATTCTGATTCACCCAGCAAACGTCTGCTCAAAATATCATCTGGAGAGAACTCGGGGGAGTGGAGAACTGGGAGAGATAAGATAGGGCGATGACACACAGTTCATCCATCTCGTGCCTCGGCATGAGACACAAACCAAAACTTGGCTTTGATAAGATTTGCTGGTGCCAGCCTCACCCTAGTCTCTCGTGCTGCTGATTGCTCTAATCACTGACTTGAGATAATTCTTGATTGCTTCTGAATATCTCGCTGATATCTTCCTTCACCTCCTTTAAGTGTTAGTGATATTCTTTATCAATTTGCCACTCAATCTTCTGCTTCTGTTTCTCAACCAACAGAGGGTGCAGAGGTTACTTTGTCTTGCTCGGTTACTACGCGATGGGGAAAGGAAAATGTGATTCATGTTCCCCGCCTGGTTTCCCCTGTCTCTTGGTAGCAGGCACGGTGGATCGGATCATGAGGCCTTGCGGTCATCACTCCTGCTCACTACATTTTCAGGGCAACACGGTGGCGCAGCGGTCGTTGCAGCCTTACAGACCCAGGTTCAATCCTGACTACTGCTAACGTCCGTGTGGAGTTTGCACGTTCTCCCTGTTACTGTGTGGGCTTTCTCCAGGTGCTCCGGTTACCTCCCACACTCCAAAGATGTACAGATTTGTAGGATAATTGGCTTCTGTAAATTGTAAGTTGACCCTAGTGCGTGGGATAGTGCTAATGTATGCGACGATCGATGGTCAACGCAGAGTCTGTGGGCCGAAGGGCCTGTTTCCACACTGTATCTCTAAAGTCTAAAGTCTAAAGATGGCAACACAAACATTGACGCAATTAACCTGGCAAAATAACAATAACTTGGGATTGGAAAGCACCTTTCAGCTTTCAGACCGTTCCGACCAGCAAGTCCGCGTCGACCAGCGACCACCCCGTACAGTGGCACTATCCTACACACCAGGGACAATTTGCAATGTTTTCGTCAAAGCCAATTAACCCACAAACCTGCACGTCTTCGGAGTGTGGGAGGAAGCCGGAGCACCCGGAGAAAATTCACGAGGTCACAGAGAGAACGTACAAACTCCGTACTGACAGCGCCCGCAGTCAGGATGGAACCCGGGGTCTCTGGCAGTGTGCTCTACCGTGCCGCACTGTCGGATGTCAGACAACTTGGCCAAGACAGTGGCGGTTACGATGCAGAGCTAATAACCCCGAGGGCTGGACTAACAATCGGAAATGTGAGCACAGATCCCACCATGACAGCTGTGGAATTTAAATACTGTTAATAATCTGGAATTTAAAATAAAAACAAGTCACTGATGGCCACAGAATTACCAGATTGACATAAAAACTCATATGGACCTCAGGGAAGGTTATTTGTTCTAAAAATGACTTCAATCTGCCAGCAATGTGGCTGAATTTGAACGGTTGTCGGCGATGGCCGAGGGAGCCTCTCACTGCCACCACGACTAGGCTGATTTGCCGCAATATCCACAGTTAACCACAGTAAAACCAAATGGACTTGCTGGCATTGGCCCGGATGAAGATTCTTCTAACACAGTCAACCTTGCCCAGTCCTTCTCACAAACATCGGAGGGAGGGAGGGGCTCGGGTTGAACTGGGGAGTTTAGTTTGTGTACCGAGCGAGGTACAGTGAAAAGCTTTTGTGGCGTTCTATCCAGTCAGCGGAAAGACAACAAAAGATTACAATCTAGCCAATTACAGTGTATCGATTACATGATAAAGGACTACATTTTAGTGCAAGGTAAAGCTCCAGCAAAGTGCGATCGAAGATAGTCCGAGGGTCACCAGTGAGGTGGATAGTAGTTCAGCACTGCTGTCTGGTTGTGGTCCACTTCAATGGTTCAATAGAACTTTATTATCACATGTAACAAGGTACAGATACATTATTTTTTTGCACACAGTTCAGTACAAGTATTACTATACATAAGCACATCTTAGGTACAGTACAAGAGTATAGAAGCAGTACACTGAGACAGCATACAAGATTCACCACGTTTGGCGCCAATTTTCAATTCCCAGTTGTTGTGAGTGCAGAGTTTCTTAGCCTGATCATGAAGGCCTGTTGTCCGCTTGCTGGGTCAGCCTGACTTCTGGTGGTTTCAAAATCTCTTCAACAATTCTTAAGTGTCTCTGATAGGAACATTTTAAAACTATTTCAAATAGTTTTAAAGAACTAAATAAGATCTTTTAGATGATTTAAGATGATTTAATGAAAATTCAGTAACAATAGTTCAGCATAGGGTAATAGTCTTACAGCGTGGAAACAGGCACTTTGGCCCAACTTGCCCACGTTTAAACCAACATGCCCCAACTACACTAGTTCCACCTACCTGCAGTTGGCCCATACTTAATCTAAACCTAATCTAAATCTAATTTATCCAAGTACCTGGCCAAATGTTTTTAAACGTTGTGATTTTACCTGCCTCAACGACCTCATCCGGCAGCCTGCTCTATATATCCACCACACTTTGTGTAGCAAATACTGAAGTTCTGAAGAAGGGTCTCGACCCGAAACGTCACCCATTCCTTCTCTCCAGAGATGCTGCCTGTCCCGCTGAGTTACTCCAGCAATTTGTGTCTACGCTACATTGCATGGTAGGCATGGATTTCCCCAGCTGTGATTTGTGTGCAAACATTTGTAAATAAACATTCAACGAGTCTCTGAGGCTCCCCACCAAAACGTGAAGCAGGAACATAACAGAATAGACTGCTCGCAGCCTGCTGGGGAATGTCAACTCAGAATAATAAATAAGAGAGATAGAAATCATTGTCAGGATTTTCTTTGTTAAAATTTGCATTGAGTGTTTAGATAGCTTCTTCATGTATGTCCTCATTAAAAAATGATGACTTTATAGACTGGACTTTAGCGGAACAGCACGGAAACAGGCCCTTCGGTCCACCGATTCCGCATACACCAAGGACCATCCCGTACACTAACACTGTCTCACACACTAGGGACAATTCACAATTTTACCACAGCCAATTAATCTACACACCTGTACGCCTTTGGAGTGTGGGAGGAGAAAACTCATGCAGGTCACGGGGAGAATGTACAAACGCTGTACAGATAGCACCCGTAGTCAGGAGGATCAAATCCAGGTCTCCAGTGTTGTAAGGCAACAACTCCACCGCCGCATTACCATGCTGCCCCTAAGGAAATATGTCGCTCCAAACTTTCTATCAGGGCTTATTTTTTTTAAAAACATGCTTCCCAAGACACACGTTGGAGCAATAAATTGCAAAGAGGATCTGTCAAGGACTAGTATCGAGGGAGAGCGGCCAAGAGCGGAGAGGTGTTCAGCAACAGGTTGCCTTTCCTGTAAACAGTTGAAGGTCGTGCCCTGCTGCCAAAGGTCAGGGGTCAAGATAGGTGTGCGGCAAAAGAGAATTTGATGCGCACAGGGAGTTGGGGTTTAGCTTTCTAAGGTTATGCCCTGGAAGAAACATGTTGAAAAATTAGCGGCGACTAGAATGAAGCCGCCATGGAGAGTAGCGAGAATTCTCGTGCCATAGGTGGGTCGCCAGGAGGTCCTAGTGGGTTGCCAGGAGGTCAATGGTTCTTGTAGGTTCTCGTAGGTTGTAGCCGGTGCTGACCGGTGAATTTCATTGGCTTATTGGGGGAAAAAAACGTAACCTGTAGCATTCAGAACCAAGGATAACCGACCGGTAACGTTAAATGTCCGCCGAGCTTCACAGGCGTGTATCTCTGGCTTCTTAAAAGCTGTTTCCACTCCTTCTCCCTCCTTCTCCCCCCTCTTTTAAAGGACTTCCCGTACACTGTGCCTTCACCGTCTAATTACAGCACCAACCTTCCTGTTTATCGCGGTAAGTGTCTGTATCACGTTGGCATTGCACCGTGTGAATTTCACTCAGACAGGGCTACCCCGCTTGCCCTGTCCCCCGCCTGTATAACGGGCTGGTGAAGGAAGCGATGTGTGTGTGTGTGTGTGCATTCTACTCTGGCAGTCGCCGTTCCAGTTGCCGGTTTTTCAGGCGACTGCCGGCAACTTGTCAGTTGTCGGCAGTCCTAAAAAATCACCTAAGTGGGACAGGCCCATTATGCAGCAAGGACCTACTCCCTTTGTCCATGCAGGTCAAGATGCTAATTCCATTTCTCCACGTTAGGCCTATATCCCGCTACACCTTTCCTTTCTATGTGCCTGCCCACATGTTCTTTTTTGAATTATGTAATTCTATCTCCTTCAATGGTACCTCCCTTCTCCGACAGCTTTTTATCGGTGAGACCAAGGATAGACTCGGTGACCATTTTGGCAAACACTTGATAAACTAGACTACTCGGGACCACTGCACTGAAATCATCAATGACAATTTCAGCACAGCAATACACAGAGAGAACAATACAGTTTTGTAAACCTCCCTTCAAAAGTCTTGATCTTGATACAACTTTCATATTAGGGTGACTAGCAAAATTGATTCATGAAGTCAGAGAGCCTTAGAGGCCCTTCAGTCCAACTCATCCATGCCAACTACGTTTCTAGCTGCATCTTCCTGAATTTGGTCCATATCCTTCTAAGTATTTCCTATTCATTTACCTATCTTTTAAACATCGCCATTGCACCCGCCTCTGCACTTTTCTCTGTCAGCTCATTTCATGTATGCACCCCACTTTGTGTGCAGAAATTGCCACCTCAGGTCTGTATCAATACTTTCCCCACTCTCCTAAAACCTACATATTCTAGTGTAGGAAGGAACTGCAGATGCTGGTTTAAACCAAAGATAAACACAAAAAGCTGGAGAATGTCATTGTCCTATCTGGGACACATGACAATAAACTCTCTTGAATCTTGAATCTTGAGTAACTCAGTGGAACAGGCAGCATCTCTGGAGCGAAGGAATAGGTGACATTTGGGGTCGAGACCTTTCTTCAGATCATCACCTATCCTTTTGCTCCAGAGATGCTGCCTGACCCGCTGAGTTACTCCAGCATTTTGTGCCTATCTGTGCATTCTAGTTCTACACTCCCCTCCCCTGGGAAAGTTCTGTGACCTTATCTATGCCTCTTATCCAACTTTTCCACCTTATCTATGCTTCTCATGATTTTGTGTGCCTCTGTATGGTTACTCCTCAGCCTCTTACATTCCTGGGAGAAAAGCCCTATCCAACCACTCCCTATAACTCAAGCCATCAAATCCTGGTAGCATCCTGGTGAATCTTGCCCACACACTTTCCATCTTAATTACATCCTCTCTGAAGCAGAGCAAAGACTAGAGGACGCAGCTTTAAGATGAGAGGGTCAAAGCTTAAAGGTGATGTACAGGGCAAGTTTGATACACAGAGGGTGGTGAGCGCCTGGAATGCAGAGCTGGGGATGGTGGTGGAGGCAGGTACAAAAGAGGCATTTAAGGGAATGGAAGGTAAGCGCATGGATATGCAGGGAATGGAGGGATAAGGATCAGATTAGTTTAGCTTGGTATCATGTTTAGCACAGACATTGTGGGCTGAAGGGCCTGTTTTGTGTGCTGTACGTTCCATGTTCCATGTTTTTAATATTTAACCCGTACCACTACAATGGTCAATATCATTAGGGAAGATTGTTGTATAAACTGCCTATTATCTTCCCCAGATTACAACACTTCAAAAGCACTTCTGTATTCTGCTATGTCCTGAGATACTATTTAGAAGCATTTAAGATAATGAGGTTTTTATGTTTAATGGATTTAATATTCTAAGGGACAGTCATTTACTTTTAATTTTACATGGTAAATTTACTTCAAATAACATTAGTTCATAGTGTCCAGCTTTGTATATTGCAATCTGATCTCCATCTGTCCTTTCTTCCAATCAGCACCTGGAGATGTACCTAATGCAAATAATATAATTGGATATGTCGTGAAAATATGTTGTCTATCTTAATTAGGGAGAAAAGAATGAAGAGGGAAGTAGGTTTTGCTGGAACCATGGTGGTACTAGAATACAGGCAGACATCTGTTCATTATTAAATAGTTTAGTTTAGTTTAGCTGAGTAAAATATTGTCTCGTGGACCGAGGTACGGTGAAAAGCTTTTGTTTGCTTGCTATCCTGTCAGGGAAAAGACTACACATGATGAAGCCAACTACAGTGCGCAGACGGCCCTGCTTGCGACTGAGGACACTCAGACCAGAGCAGACCATCCCACACATCGTGAATGATCGCCGGCTGGGGCTCTTCCCCATCAAAGCCATCCACCCAGTAGCTGATGCTGTCCTGGCCTGGATGTCTACTCTTGACTTACAACTTTAGGCTGTGCACGCCACACGCAAGAAGAAGGAGATAAATGATAACGGTTGAATAAGTATTTAAAAGAATGGAGTGATTGTCATGGATGATAGCAGATCTTAGCTATCTTCGAGCGTAACATGGCAGGTCAGAACTCTTACTGGTAGCTAGAGTTAAGGTCACACACTTGCTGCTCTGACACATGTAACATGTGAGATTAAACTTCATGCTTTTTAAAACGGATCCCAGTAATGAGTAGGTTAACCTATGGTGGGCATTTGTCGGCACTGGACCTGTACTCACTGGAGTTTAGAAGAATGAGGGGGGGGGGACCTCATTGAAACGTACAGAATAGTGATAGGTTTGGATAGTGTGGATGTGAAGAGGATGTTTACACTAGTGGGAGAGTCTAGGACTAGAGGTCACAGCCTCAGAATTAAAGGATGGTCTTTTAGGAAGGAGATGGGGAGGAATTTCTTTAGTCAGAAGGTGGTGAATCTGTGGAATTCTTTGCCACAGGCCGTGGCGGCCAAGTCAGTGGATATGTTTAAGGCAGAGATGGATGGATTCTAGATTAGTACAGGTGTCAGAGGTTATGTGGAGAAGGCAGGAAAATAGTTTCGGGAGGGAGAGATAGATCAGCCATGATTGAATGGCAGGGTAGACTTGATGGGCTAAATGGTCTAATTCTACTCCTATCCCTTATGACCTTATGCCATAGATTTAACTCTAGAGGATTGTCTTCCTTTTTCCCTGGATAACATGGTCTACAAACTGCCTAGTACAGAACCAGGTGCACCGAGAGACAATGTGAGCACATGATAAACACTTACCCCGGGGACTGGCCTTGCAGCTTAGGCGCTGGTTAATACTCTTGGCATCACACAATGGATTAGAGTGGATGTGGAGAGGATGCTTCCACTAGTGGGAGAGTCCAGGACCAGCGGCCACAGCCTCAGAATAAGAGGATGTACCTTTAGAAAGGAGATGAAGATGGATTTCTACAGTGGGAGGGTGGTGAATCTGTGAAATTCATTGCCACAGAGGGCACTGTAACGTAGCATTAGAGTTGCTGCCTTACAGCGCTTACAGCGGCAGAGACCCGGGTTCAATCCCGACTACAGGTGCTGTCTGTACGGAATTTGTATGGTTTCCCCGTGGACAGCGTGGGCTTTCTCCGAGATGTTTGGTTTCCTCCCACACGCCAAAAATGCACAGGTTTGTATTTTAATTGGCTTGGTATAAAAATGTTAAAATTGCCACTAGTGTGTGTAGGATAGTGTTAGTGTGCGGGAATCGCTGGTCGGTGAGGACTCGATGGGCCAAAGGGCCTGCTTCCACACTGTATCTCTAAACTAAAAGGCTGTGGAGGCCAAGCCAATGGATATTTTTAAGGCAGAGATTGATAGATTTTTGATTAGTAAGGGTGTCAGGGGTTATGGGGAGAAGGTAGAAGAACGGGGTTGGTGAGGAAAAAATAGATCAGCCATGATTGAATGGCGGAGTAGATTTGACGTGCTGAATGGCCTAATTCTGCTCCTATCCCTTATGACCTGAAGAACGTATGAATGATTACAGAATGGTGACAGCACAGAGGGTCCATTTGGCCCATCAAGTCTGGAAGGACAATCAAACCAGTCCCCCTCACTCACCCTCCTCCCTTTAGCGATGCTAAATCCTTGCATTTCAGATCTTCATCCGGTTCCCTTTCATACACGACAATGGAATCTGCCTCCACTGATATGCGTGGGCGTGTGCTATAGACCAGACCTTAGCTAATTAACACAATGAAAGGCCTTTCATTTGCACGCTCTGCAACATTTCTTTACGCAACAGAAATTCTTCACTGAGCCAGGAAGAGAGAGATAAAACACAGCGCTGGAGAGAGTCAGTCACAGCTTTTCCCAGTGTCAGTTCTTCCGATGTCTGGGTGATTTATCTGTGCAGATGGATCTACAAAACACATGTGATGATAAATGATTCACGTGTCGATGGAATGGTCAATCGCCTGCCAAGCCCCCCTGCCCTCTCGTCTCCCCCTTCGCTCAAGGCTGCATCAACCCATTGTGCCGTTCCCTGCTTTTGGAATCATCAACTTCTCGGAAGGCTGGAAGACCCAGGCAGTGCGGTGGTACAGTGGTAGAGCTGCTGCGTTGCAGTGCCAGAGACCCGGGTTTGATCCTGACCTCGGATACTGTCTGCGTGGAGTTAGCACGTTCACCCTGTGACCGCGTGGGCTTCCTCCGGGTGCTCCCACATCCCAAAGATGTGCGGATTTGTAGGTTAATTGGCCTCAGTCAATTGAGCCTCAACCAGTGTGTAAGCTCCAGAGCCAGTCCCTTGGAGGAAATAAAGTGGGGGGGGGGTTTGATACCTAAAATTTGAGAATTCAACATTCATGACGTTGGATTGTAGACTCCCCAAGCAGAATATGGCGTGCTGTTCCTCCAGTTTGCATGTTTTGTCTAGTTTAGTTTAGTTTAGAGATACAGCACGGAAACAGGCCCTTTGGCCCACCGAGCCTGCACTGACCAGCGATCCCCGCACATTGGACTGCCCCACACACACTAGGGATAATTTACCAAGCCAATTAACCTACACATCTGTATGTCTTTGGAGTGTGGGAGGAAAAAGAAGATCTAGGAGAAAACCCACACAGAGAACGTACAAACTCCACACAGACAGCAACTGTAGTTAGGCCCGAGCCCAGGTCTCCAGCGCTGCAAGCAGTGTGAGGCAGCAACTCTACCGCTGAGCAACCCTGCTGCCACTTGGGGCCTCACTCTGGCAATGAAGGAGGCCCAGGACAGAACTGTTGCTATGGGAATTGGAAGTTAAAATGATCAACACATTCACTTCCATGTACACATACATCACACACAGACGCATGGATGCAGGTTTGTACGTTAATTGTCCTCTGTAAGTTGTCCCTACTACTGTGTGCAGGATAGAACTGGTGCATGGTGATCATTGGTCGGTGCGGCCTCGGAGGGCTGAAGGGCCTGTTTCCACGCTGTATCTCTAAACTAAAAATTCCCTGCGCTTCCTTGAGTCTATCAAAAAGCCCCTTAAACGCCATGATTTTATAGAGAGGCGCATTGTTTTATTTTTCCAAACCCTCATGATGGTATCGAGCAGAGGATGATGTAGTTGAGAGGGATTCTGGCACACAATCTGAAGGCCCAGCCGGTTGAAATGAATGAACAACGTTTTGCCCTGTCTCTGTTTCCCAGACCCTGGGCTGGCTGTGCGGCTAATCTCATTACCAGGCCTTGGTGACTAACGGACAGGGACGCTCCATGACTATTAAGAGGGGAAGGGCTCTCTGCAGGTAATTGCTCTCCATGTCAAGTGCGTCCCTCAAGACATGCTCCAGGTGCTGGCTCTTTCTCTCTATTTGTCTACAATTCAATAGTTTGAGCGGAAAAAAAAGGTCCTTTTGACAGGGCCTCTCTGTCTGAGCCCCGGAGACTTCCATTTCCTACAGGAAGGATTCAAGAGGATGCGCTTGGATGGAGATGGGCCTGAGGACACCTGCAGAGTGTGTCTGCTGCCCAAGACTCAAGGCCGTTTCCCTTGGTCTACTTCCAGATCAAATGAGAATGATCATTCTTTCTCTCTCCCTCTCACTCTCTCTCTCCGTCTCTACCTCTCTCTCTCTCCACTGTCCTCTCCCTCTCTCCTCCCTCTCCTTCTCTCTATTCTCCCACTCGCTTGCCTTTTCTCTCTCACTCTCTCCTCTCCTTTCTCTCCTTCACCTCTCTCTCCTCCTCCCCCTCTATCTCTCCTCTCTCTCTCCTTTCTTCCCCTCACTCTCTCCCTTTCTCTCTCTCCTCTCTCCTCCCTCTCGTTCCTTCCCTCTCTCCCTCTCTCCTTCCTCATCTCCCCCTCTCTCTCTCTCTCTCTCTCTCTCTCTATTCTCAATCCCTCATCTTTTCTCTCCCGCTCTTTCTCATCTCTCCTTTCTCTCCTCTCCTCTCCTCTCCTCTCCTCTCCTCTCCTCTCCTCTCCTCTCCTCTCCTCTCCCCTCTCTCATTCACTCTCCCTCTCTTTCTCTCTCTTCTCTCTCTCTCTCTCTTCCTCTCCCCCTTCTATCTTCTCCCTCTCTATCTGTCAGCTCAGTGCTTGCTGGAGGTTTGCGAGTTAAACTAACTGCATTGGGCGCCGGGACATCTGACACGGTGCGTTGTGAGTCTTGAATCCACTCAGCAACAACGTTGTCCCACGGCACAATTAATTACCGAGGCGGCTGCTAATCTGTCACATTGCATGCAGCGAGATCTCACAAATCTAATGAGAGGAAAGATAGTCTGGGAATAAAAAAACTGTTCAAATTCATTCTGCTCTCCAGATCCGAGTCCCAGGCCACCATCTGTTTGTTCTGGTAGCTTTTATATGCTAGTTATGTTTATTCCCTCCATCGCCATTACTGGCAGTGCATTCCAGACACAACCCCTCCCCTCTCCATCTCATATCATTAAATACATTTTGTAACTCCCTCTAATTCTTCGAACTATCACTGTAAATCATTGCCCTCCAGTTATTGTCTGCTCTGTTAAGGGAAATTGTTTCTTCCTGTTCAGTCTACCGAGCCTCTTATAAATATACGCACCTTGATTAAATCTTCCCTCACAAATTCTTATTGATCGACAGACGTGAAGCCCAAGGGCCCTCGGATAAAGGCCCCATCCCAAACGATGACTCACCGCACCCCGCCTCAGTGTTCCTCCTCACCAGTTCCCCCCCCCCCCCCCCACCCCCCACCCTCCAGTGATGTCATGTGAACCGGCTTATTAAACAAAGCTGTTGCAAAGATCAAGAAAATAAATGTCCATTTTCCTCCGTGAATGTTTCTCTTGTTCAACGTCGTTTAATAACTTTGCCAGAAATTCCTGCTGAGATTGTGCGCCTTTGATCCGCGCCGGACTCACAGAGCGCCATTCAGACCTGACATTTCGCTGACTGACTGATGTCAAGTCTTTGGAAATGGAAATAGATATTCAGGCCCACTCTCGGCTGATCTGGCCTACAGTCGTCATCTGAATGGTCTCATTTTACAAACAGTTTCGTCATCTATCTCCTTTTAATTTGATGACATCTTGAAGAAACTCCCACCTTTTCTCTCTCTGCTTATCAGCATGAAAGGTGATGGCAGAATAATGGCGATTTCTCGTGTAGGAAGGAACTGCAGTTGCTAGCTTACACCGAAGATACAGTAGACACTACATGCTGGAGTATCTCAGCAGGACAAGCAGCATCTCCGGAGAGAAGGAATGGGTGACCTATCTGCTTGAGTCTGAAGGAGGGCCTCGGCTTTAGTTCTCATCATTTACTTGTATTCTATTATATAGGGGCGTTAGCTGGGGTCATTCCTGTTCATCACACTAGGAAGATCCTGGTTCAATTCTTCAAACCAGCCTTCATTAAGGTTTACGGCCTAGTTCTATTGCTGTCTGAGGAATAGTAAAAAGCTCCGTCTTGCATGCTAGATATGCAATACATAAATACAATCATGTCAAGGCAAGTACAATAGGTTGAGCAAACGGGGAAAGTACAGAGTGCATGATGTAGTTCTCAGCATTGCAGTGCATCAGTTCAATTGACAAAGTCCAAAGTCCACAATAGGGTAGAGATGAATCGGACAGTACCCTAGCTTATGGATCACTGGCATAGTGGTGGAAAGGGTCAACAACTCCACGTGTGTGGAGTTTACAGAGTGTGGTAGACACTGCCTGGTCTATCACAGGTACTGACCTTCTCATCATCGTAGGGATCTGCGGGAAGCACTGCCTCAAAAAAAGCAGCCAACATCATCAAAGACCCAAACCACTCTGGCCATACTCTCATTTTGCTCCTCCCATTGGGGAAGAAGGTACAGGAGTCTGAACACCGCGACCTCCAGGTTTCAGAACAGCTTCTTCCAAATAACCAAGAGGCTCTTGAACATTACACCACACTAACCTCAACTTTAAGTTCTACGGTCTGTGGTTGCCCTCAGGACTTAGAATTTTCTTAGTATTGTGGTTATTAATTTACAGATTTTTGTTGTTGTTTATATATTATCTGGGTATTGAATTTGCTGACCTGTTATGTTGCTGCATGTAAGGGTTTCATTATTCCATTGTCAGTACATACGACAATTAAACATTTTTGACTCTTTCCAAGACGTTGTTTTCAAAATGTGCAGCTGCGTATCTCTCATGTGCTGGGCCACAGTGAATTGGATTTATTGAATTCATTTGCTCAACAAACTTTGATGGGACTATGAAACTTCTCGCACAGTGAGTCTCTGGTCCAGTATTGCAATTATCATAGAAACATAGAAACATAGAAAATAGGCGCAGGAGTAGGCCATTCGGCCCTTCGAGCCTGCTCCGCCATTCAATATGATCATGGCTGATCATCCAACTCAGTATCTTGTACCTGCCTTCTCCCCATACCCCCTGATCCCTTTAGCCACAAGGGCCACATCTAACTCCCTCTTATATATAGCCAATGAACTGGCCTCAACTACCTTCTGTGGCAGAGAATTCCAGAGACTCACCACTCTCTGTGTGAAAAATGTTTTCCTCATCTCAGTCCTAAAGGAATTCCTCCTTATCCTTAGACTGTGACCCCTTGTTCTGGACCTCCCCAACATCGGGAACAATCTTCCTGCATCTAGCCTATCCAACCCCTTAAGAATTTTGTAAGTTTCTATAAGATACCCCCTCAGTCTTCTAAATTCTAGCAAGTACAAGCCAAGTCTATCCAGTCTTTCCTCATATGAAAGTCCTGACATCCCAGGAATCAGTCTGGTGAACCTTCTCTGTACCCCCTCTATGGCAAGAATGTATTTTCTCAGATTTGGAGACCAAAACTGTACGCAATACTCCAGGTGTGGTCTCACCAAAACCCTGTACAACTGCAGTAGAACCTCCCTGCTCCTATACTCAAATCCTTTTGCTATGAATGCTAACATACCATTTGCTTTCTTCACTGCCTGCTGCACCTGCATGCCTACTTTCAATGATTGGTGTACCATGACACCCAGGTCTCGTTGCATCTCCCCTTTTCCTAATTTGCCACCATTCAGATAATAGCCTACCCTCCTGTTTTTGCCAACCAAAGTGGATAACCTCACATTAATCCACATTATACTGCATCTGCCATGCATTTTCCCACTCACCCAGCCTATCCAAGTCACCTTGCAGCCTCATAGCATCCTCCTCACAGCCTAACACTGCCCCCCAGCTTAGTGTCATCTGCAAACTTGGAGATGTTGCATTCAATTCCCTCGTTCAAATCATTAATATACATTGTAAATAGCTGGGGTCCCAGCACTGAGCCTTGCGGTACCCCACTAGTACTGCCTGCCATTCTGAAAAGGACCCGTTTACTCCTACCCTTTGCTTCCTGTCTGCCAGCCAGTTCTCTATCCACATCAATACTGAACCCCCAATACCGTGTGGTTTAAGTTTGTATACTAATCTCTTATGTGGGACCTTGTCGAAAGCCTTCTGAAAGTCTAGATATAACACATCCACTGGTTCTCCCTTATCCACTCTGCTAGTTACATCCTCAAAAAATTCTATAAGATTCTTCAGACATGATTTACCTTTCGTAAATCCATGCTGACTTTGTCTAATGATTTCACCACTTTCCAAATGTGCTGCTATCCCATCTTTAATAACTGACTCTAGCAGTTTCCCAACTACCGATGTTAGACTAACTGGTCTGTAATTCCCCGTTTTCTCACTCCCTCCTTTTCTAAAAAGTGGGGTTACATTAGCTACCCTCCAATCCTCAGGAACTACTCCAGAATCTAAGGAGTTTTGAAAAATTATCACTAATGCATCCACTATTTCTGTGGCTACTTCCTTGAGTACTCTGGGATGCAGACTATCTGGCCCTGGGGATTTATTGGCCTTTAATCCATTCAATTTACCTAACACCACTTCCCGGCTAACCTGGATTTCACTCAGTTCCTCCACCTTATTTGACCCCCGGTCCCCTGCTATTACTGGCAGATTATTTAAGTCTTCCTTATTGAATACAGAACCAAAGTAGTTATTCAATTGGTCTGCCATGTCCTTGTTCCGCATGATCAATTCACCTGTTTCTGACTGCAAGGGACCTACATTTGTTTTAAATAATCTCTTTCTCTTCACATATCTATAAAAACTTTTGCAGTCAGTTTTTATGTTCCCTGCCAGTTTTCTTTCATAATCTATTTTCCCTTTCCTAATTAAGCCCTTTGTCCTCCTCTGCTGGACTGAATTTCTCCCAGTCCTCTGGTTGGCTGCTTTTTCTTGCTAATTAGTATGCTTCATCTTTTGTTTTTATACTATCCCTGATTTCCCTTGTAATCCATGGATGCACTACCTTCCCTGATTTATTCTTTTGCCAAACTGGGATGAACAATTGTTGTAATTCATCCATGCAGTCTTTAAATACATTCCATTGCACATCCATTGTCAACCTTTTAAGAATCACTTGTCAGTCTATCTTGGCCAATTCACGTCTCATACCTTCAAAGTTACCTTTGATTAAGTTCAGAACCCTTGTTTTTGACTTAATTATGTCACTCTCCATCCTAATGAAGAACTCAACCATATTATGGTCACTCTTGCCCAACGGGCCACGCACAATAAGACTGCTAACTAACCCTTCCTCATTACTCAATACCCAGTCTAGAATAGCCTGCTCTCTCGTTGGTTCCTCTACATGTTGGTTTAGAAAACTATCCCGCATACATTCCAAGAAATCCTCTTCCTCAGCACCCCTGCCCATTTGAATCACCCAATCTATATGTAGATTGAAGTCACCCATTATAACTGTTTTACCCTTGATGCACGCATTTCTAATTTTCTAGTTTGATGCCATCCCCAACTCCACTACTACTGTTAGGTGGCCTGTACACAACTCCCACTAGCGTTTTCTGCCCCTTAGTGTTTCGCAGCTCTACCCATATCGGTGCCACATCCTCCAAGCTAATGTCCTTCCTTTCTATTGCATTAATCTCCTCTCTCACCAGCAACGCCCTTTCCTTTCTGTCTATCCCTCCTGAATATTGAATTTCCCTGGATGTTCAGCTCCCAGCCTTGGTCCCCCTGGAGCCATGTCTCCGTGATCCCAACTATAGCATAGTCATTAATAGCTATCTGCACATTCAACTCGTCCACCTTATTACGAATGCTCCTTGCATTGAGACACAAAGCCTTCAGGCTTGTTTTTACAACACTCTTACTCCTTATACAATTATGTTGACAAGTGGCCCCTTTTGATTTTTGCCCTGGAAACCCACCACCTCTTATTCTCTGTTTATTATTTTTTTTTCTTTTTCCCCCCTACATGTTGGGTCTGAGTGCTTCCCTTCTCTTCCTTCTGCCTCAGACCCTGTCTACTGGCTTTCTCTATTTGAGTCCCTCCCCCCAACCGTTCTAGTTTAAAGTCCCCCCGGTAGCCTTTGCAAATTTCCCTGCCAGGATACTGGTCCCCCTCGGGTTCAAGTGCAACCCGTCCTTTTTATACAGGTCACTCCTTCCCCAAAAGAGGTTCCATTGATCCAGAAACTTGAATCCCTGCCCTCTGCACCAGTCCTTCAGCCAGGCATTTATCCTCCACCTTGCTCCATTCCTACTCTCACTGTCGCGTGGCACAGGAAGTAATCCTGAGATTGTTATGTTTGTGGTTCTTTTCCTTAACTCTCTTCCTAACTCCCTAAATTCTCCTTTCAGGATCTCTTCTCTTTTTTTTACCTATGTCATTGGTACCAATATGTACCACGACCTCAGGCTCCTCTCCCTCCCTTTTCAGGATATCTTGGACACGTTCAGACACATCCCGGACCCTGGCACCAGGGAGGCAAACTACCAACCGGGTCTCCGAACTGCATCCACAGAATCGCCAATCTGACCCCCTAACTATAGAGTCCCCTATTACTAATGCCCTCCTCTTCTTTTCCTTACCCTTCTGAGCAACAGGGCTGGTGTCTGTACCGCAGGCCAGGTCGCTGTTGCTATCCCCAGGTAGGCTGTCCCCTCCAACAGCACTCAAACAGGAGTACTTATTTCCAAGTGTTAAAGAAGGAACTGCAGATGCTGGAGAATTGAGGGTACACAAAAGGCTGGAGAAACTCAGCGGGTGCAGCAGCATCTAAGGAGCGAAGGAGATAGGCGACGTTTCGGGTCGAGACCCTTCTCCAAGGTGTACAGCCACTGATGTATTCTCTAGCGCCCGCCTCTGCCCCTTGCCTCTCCTAACCGTGACCCACGTGTCTGCCTCCTGTGGTTTTGGAGAGACTACCTCCCTGTAACTCCTCTCTATGACCTCCTCACTCTCCCTGACCAGACGGAGGTCATCGAGCTGCTGCTCCAGGTTCCTAACACACTCCTTTAGGAGCCCCATCTCGACACACCTGGCGCAGATGTGGACGTCTGGAGGGCTACCCGACTCCATGACCTCCCACATCTGACATCCAGAACAGTAAGCTGCCCTGGCACTCATACTTCCCTTACCCTAGATACAACACAAAATACAATATAAAATACAAAAATACAATACAAAGTACAAAGTACAGTACATTACAAACTGCTGGAATCTGACTGCCAATCAGCTGCGTACTCAGTCCACCAACCAGCGGCTTCCTCAAGCCCAGATAATTGAATGGAACATTACAGATTTAGAACGTTACGGATTTCGGTTCCTCCCTCACCAACGGCTCCTGGGCCTCTGTAAAAACAAAGCCCCGCGCTGGGTTTTTACACTCACCGCTCGGACGTCGCTCCTCCCTCACCAACAGCTCCTGGGCCTCTGGCCTCATCAGAGAGATGAATGTTTCTACTGTGGGTCACCCCCTCATCAGCCTGGTTGGTCCCTTGCTTTAAGGAATGTATTTCCTTTACCCAAAGAGTGGTCAATAAGATGGAGTATGATCACACAGTGAGTTTAGTTTAGTTTAATTTAGTTCAGCGTGGAAACAGGTTCATCGGCCCACCAAGTCCTCACCAGCCAGCCATCACCCCCTACACTAGCACTATCCTACACAATAGGGACAATTTATAAATTTATCGAAGCCAATTAACCTATGAAACTGTATGTTTTTGGAGTGTGGGAGGAAAACCGAGCACCCGGAGAAAACCCTTGCAGTCACAGGGAGAACGGACAAACTTCATACAGGGATTGAGGACAAATTTATATCCCTGGAGGAATGACCTACAACATTGTGTGTATCTGGGTAGAATAATTTGGCCACACAGAGCTAGAGTCACACAATGGGTCAGGCAGCGTCTCTGGAGAACATGGGTAGATAATGTTTCTGATCGCTGAAACATTATCCAGGCTGTATCTCTAAACTAAACTAAACTAAACTCAACTCACTGTTCCGAACATTCTGAAAAAGGATCCCGACTTGAATCTTCACCTATCTATGTTCTCCAGGTATGCAGCCTGAATCACTGAGTTAAGAAGGGTCTCGACCCGAAACGTCGCCTATCTCCTTCGCTCCTTCGATGCTGCTGCACCCGCTGAGTTTCTCCAGCCTTTTGTGTACCCACTGAGTTACTTAAGCACTTTGTGCTTTTTTTGGTAAACCAGCACCTGCAATTCCTCGTGTCCACAAAAGAACTGGGAGATTATGCCGGGAAAATGAGTGGGCAGAATTAAATGTTAGGATCACAAAACCCAACGTAGACCATAAGTGTAAATAAATATGAATTCAGCTTTCTACCGATGGGTTTATTTAGCACTTTATCTACCAACTTCCCTGGAAGTACTTTCATATCTTTAATGGGTCTCCTGGAAGATTGGTGATTGATCCCCATAGAGCTATTCGATTAGTATTGGGAGCAAGGGAGTAACCCAGAGAGAAGGGAGGAGAACAACTTATTGCTTTAAATGGGTCCCCTCTGTATGAGAATCTTTGCAATATACTGCTGGGTAGTAATATAATCTTGATAGTGCCTCGCGGGCATTTTTGAACACTAATAAAAGAATAAAGGTGTAGATTTATTCTTTTTAATTAGGTGCTAAATATAGAAAAGTTGAAGTTGCCAATATTCTGGTGAAAGTCCGACCGAAAGTTGTGTTCGAGAATCTTTAATTAGCGCCGTTCCTCCGATTCTCAGCTAACAGTATTTAGCAAATCTTTACGAGGTTACAATTCCTGCCAAAAGCGATGGAGAGATCTGTGACTGGCAATGGCTCCTCGAAGCCGAACAGCTGGGACAAGCTCATTGCACCCAGCATGACACGAGAGAGCAACTAGGAAGAGAGGAACAAGAAACAAGGCACTGTGAGGGAAAATGGTGAGAGAAATGGCAATGAAAGTACAAATGGAGAAAGGCAGAGCAAGAGATTAAGAATACAATTACTCAAAAGGCATGGGAAAAGTCTTACATTTAAACAGGACTTGTCACATGTATTTTTTCAAAATGGCGGCATTGGAAAGTGAAAAGGGATAGTTAGTGTCTGTGAATAGTCTGGAAAACTCATCTCCTGCATCAGTTCAGAAAGCGGGTCAGTTTAGAAGGATGAGGGGGATCTCATTGAAACCGACCCGATAACGAAAGGCCTAGATAGAGTGGATGTGGAAAGGATATTTCCAGTAGTAGGAGAGTCTAGAACCAGAGGGCACCGCCTCAGAAAAAAAAGGACGTACTTTCAGAATGGAGATGAGGGACTTCTTAAGTCAGAGGGTAGTGAATTTGTGGAATTCTTTGCCACAGACAGCTATGGAGGCCAAGACATTGGGTATTTTTCAGATGTCGTTTGATGTCCATACGGAGTTTGTCGTTCTCCCTTTTACTGCGTGGGTTTTCTCCGGGTGCACCGGTTTCCTCTCACCAACAAAGACGTGCAGGTTTGTCGGTTAATTGGCTTCTGTGAATTGTCCCTAGTGTGTGGGATAGAACTAGTGTACGGGCGGTTGCTGGTGGGCACGGACTTAGTGGACTGAAGGGCCGGTTTCCACGTATCTCTAAACTAAACTGAACAAAACGTGACCATAATAAACTAAACTAAACGGTAATACAAAGCACTTGAAATATCTGTGAAATTGAAGCATTGTTATAATCTTACAAATATACTTCCAGCTCCCACAAATAGCAGTGAAATATAGATCAGATGATCAGAGAAAAGGAACTGCAGATGCTGGAATCTTGTCACAGACAATGGGATAGAAACAAGGAACTGCAAACTACACAAAAGGACACAAAGTGCTGGAGTAACTCAGTGGGTCAGGCAGCATCCGTGGAAGACATGGATAGGTGATGTTTCAGGCCAGACCCTTCGTCAGGCATTGTAGTTGGGGTGGGGGGGGGGGGGGGGGGGGGGGAGCTGGAAGTGAGGTAAGAGCGGGACAGAGCCTGGCAAGAGATAGGTAGCTACAGGTGAGGGGGGGTGGGGGAGATTACTTGGTAGATGGGTGGACACACTCTCGTTGATGGTGGTTTAGAGATAAATATTGACCAGGACACCTACAATAACTCTCTTGTTCGAGGACGTTGTGAGGCCTTTAATGTCCAGCTGGAACTTTGTTCAACATCTCCTTTGGCTGTTGGGTCCTTTGAAGGTTCAACATTCCCACACCGTTTGTCTGGAGTGTCAGGCAGACTTGGGACTCTATGCCTCTGGAGACCAGGACTGACAACCCACCGACCATTACACAAGTAAACCTGCTTCAAGTCCCCTGGGCTAGAAGAATTCAATCCCATTCAGCCTGATCAAGGCAGAAGATGAGGAAGACAAGGATTAATATTACGGGGCCATTCCCCATGCTCCAGGATTGCTTCAAATACAGGCATCCTGGGCAGTCAACGTAAACAGACAGTAGGTTAGAAAATAGGTGCAGGAGTAGGCCATTCGGCCCTTTGAGCCTGCACCGCCATTCAATATGATCATGGCTGATCATGGCTGTTACATACACAAATAAATAGAGAGGATATTTCAGGACACAGCACAACTGGTAGAGCTGCCACCTCGTAATGCCAGAGACCCGGCTTCGATCCTGACCTCAGGTGCTGTCCGTGTGGAGTTTGCACGTTCTCCCTAAAACAGTGTGGGCTTCCTCAGGATGCTCCGGTTTCCCCATAACAAAGATGTGCATGTTTGTAGGTTAATTGGCCTCTGTAAAATTGCCCCTAGTGTGTAGGGAGTGGATGGGAATGTGAGATAACATTGAACTGGTGTGGACAGGGAATGGATGGTCGATGTGGATTTGGTGGGATGTTGTCATGCTGTATCTCTGAAATACACGAAACGATCACTCCTACTCTCTCGGAAATCAGATGGCTAGCAAGGAACGAGGTGGCTAGCATTTGATGGGAAGACCAAAATGGCCCAGTATTAGTCCGACTGTCTGTATCTGATCAGTTCAAGGATGACTTTGAAGAGGAATATTGGAACCGAGCAAAAGATTTTGATTCTGCTTCTAAGCTATTGTACACAAGAGCTAAACTGTCCATGGAGTAAAAATCAGGCAGATTTTCCACTCTGCAGCTCAGAAAACTCTCACGTTAATTGTGACACCGTATAAGGAAAGAAAAATGATCTTTTGTTTCCAGTACAGTTTGCAGTGGGAGAATGGGTTGGGTGAATGCCCACAGTACCAATTCCCAGATCTATATGTGGAAGAATCCCACTGCTGCATATTTCACTATAAATATTTCATTTTACTCAGCTTTTACAAAAAAAATCCTTAAATTCGAACACTAAAAACAGCCATGGACACTGGCAGCAACTTGGCATTGCCCAGCCAGAATTCTCCGAGCAGGCTATTCCTGGACAGCCTTGAAGTTCAGTGGAAATGTTAAAGGTTCGACTCATTCCCATCAGAAACCCAAAAAAAAAATATTTGTGTCTCAGCATCCAGCAATGCGTCCTCAAGTTTAGGGTATGGATGGGATGTGAAGACCATGGTCCGATGGCCCTGCGTAGGAAGGAACTGCAGATGCTAGTTTAAACCAAAGGTAGACACAAAAAACTGGAGTAACTCAGTGGGGCAGGCAGCATCTCTGGAGTGAAGGAATGGCTGACGTTTTGGGTCGAGACTCTTGCCAGACTAGAAGAGTCTGACCTGGTTGAATTAATGGGCCTGTTCTCCAATTACCTTTGCTAAGGAGCTGGAGACACATACACTGCCCATAAATCTTGTTGGAAATCTGCTTGCCAACTGTATGTCAAGAGGTTGATCCAACTGTAGTCAAACTGTCTGCTGGCAATGGAATAATGTCAATGATGAGGACTCCTAACAAGACAAGTCATCCCCAAACCCCAGATAGGATTCAACATATCCATCCTTAGAACTGCACAGTGTTGCAGCTGGAAGAGCTACTCTCTCAAAGTGCCAGTGACCCAGGTTTAATCCTGACCTTGGATAGAATAAAATAGAATAGAATAGAATAGAATAGAATAGAATAGAATAGAATAGAAGAGAATGCCTTTTATTGTCATTCAAACAGCTTGGTTTGAACAAAATTGCATTTTCTACAGGCTTAACAATTACAAAAAAAACCCAAGACCCACACTGAACACAATTTACACAAACATCCATCACAGTGAACCTCCAACACCTCCTCACTGTGATGGAAGGCAAAAGTCGTATCTTCCCTTTGTTCTTCTCCCGCGGTCCGGCAGTCCAACTGCATCGTCGAGGCGAACTGGGGCTCACGATGTTAAACCCCCTGTCTACGTGGAGTTTGCTCCGGGTGCTCCAGTTCCTCCCACATGCCAAAGTTGTGCGGGTTTGTAGGTTAATTGGCCTCTGTATATTAGTGTGCAGCGAGTGGATGAGAAAGTGTGATAACATAGAACTAACGTGAATGGGTGATCAATGGTCGGCATGGACTCAGTGGGCTGAAGGGCCTGTTTCCATGCTGTATCTCTAAACTAATATTCTGGAGAAAAGAACAAAATGCTCTCATTTCTTTTGGTCACACATCTTTATAGTAATAAACAGCAGTAATTTTTAAAATGATTGTTTTGTTTCAGAAAATGTATAGTTTTGTTTCATGCCAAAGTGTCGTGATGGATATTAGCTGGACCTTCTATCAGTAATTTGGGTACCGATGATGGACAATGAAAATGTCACCATCATTATTCCACTGGGGTCACCAGGTGCTCATGAAGTTGAGTTGAATTTAGTTTATCGTCACATGTACCGAGGTACAGTGAAAAGCTTGTGTTGCGTGCTAACCAGTCAGCGGAAAGATTATACATGATTACAATCAAGCCACCCACATTACAGATAAGTGATGAAAGGAATAACATGAATAATGTTTGCGGCAAGAAAAGTCCAGTAAAGTCCGATCAAAGATAGTCCGACACCCACACCAACCAACATGTCCCATCTACACCAGCCCCACCAGCCAGCATTTGGCCCATATCCCTCTAAACCCGTCCTATCCATGTACCTGTCTAAATGTTTCTTAAAGTTTATGATATCATAGTACCTGCCTCAACTACCTCCTCCTGCAGCTCGTTCCATACACCCACCACCCTTTGCGTAGAAAACGTTACACTTCAAGGTTCCTAGTAAATCTTTCCCCCCCAACCTTAAACCTATGTTGTCTGGTCCTCATTTCCCCTAATCTAGGCAAGACACTGTGCGTCTACCCGATCTATTACTCTCATGATTTTGTGGTTATTCATTTATTGAATTTTAGTTTATTATATGTTATCTAAAATAGGTATTGTGTTTACAAGTTTGTTAAGCTGTTACAAGCAAGAATTTCATTGTTCTGTTGACAAAACATAAAACAATTAAACATTCTTGATTCTTGACTCCTGAGACTGAAGCCCCAATCTTCCTCTTAGTTGGGTCCAAAGGTTTCAAAGGTTTCAAAGGTCTTTTATTGTCACGTGTACCAATGTGTGAATTTCCATACAGCCATTATGAAAAAACAGGCACACAACCACATAAAAGTTCACATAAACATCCACCACAGCAGATTCCCCACTTTCCTTACTGTGATGGAAGGCAAAAAAGTCCAATCTCCTTCCTCTTTATTCTCGGGGCAGTCATGTGATCTCCCCAGCATCCCAGACAACACTTGCCCACCAAACATCATGTTTGTGGGATCTTGCAGTGTGTACTTTAGCGTTTATGCTTGCTAACGTAAAACAGTGGGTGACACTTCAAAGGTTTTCAAAGGCTTTGAGATACCTGATGGGGCTGTCCCACCGTACGAGTTAATTCAAGAGTTCTCCCGAGTTTCCCCTGATTCGAACTTGGAGAATTACGGTAAGGCCGCTCGTAGGTACTCGGGGCTCTCGTGGACATTTTTAACGTTGAAAAATCTTCACGAGCCGTCACGAGCTTACCACATTTCCTGCCGTTACCATTACGAGCCGCTAAGAGACGTCCCGAGCTCCGACGTACCCGCTGCGTACATTCTACGTGCTTAACACGAGTTTGATTTTTTTTTAAACTCGGGAGAGCTCTTGAATTAGCTTGTACAGTGGGACAGCCCCTTAAGGCTGAAGATGGGACCCGACCTGAAACATTTGTGTCCATTCCCTCCCCAGTTGCTGCCTGGCCTGCTGAGTTCTTCCAGCACTAAGTGCTTTGCTCATGATTCCAGGATCTGCAGTCTCTTGTGTCTCTATACTTTAGAGATACAACACAGAAGCAGGCCCTTAAGCCCACTGAGTCCTCACCAACCAGCGATCACTCCGTACACTAACACTATCCCACACACAAGGGACAATTTTACAACTTACCAAAGTCACGTAGCCTATACATGCTGTGCATGCTGGGGTGTGAGAGGAAACCGGAGCACCCGGAGAATCCCACACGGTCACTGGGAGAATGCACAAACGCGGTCTGCGGAGCTTCTAGCCGTGGGCGCGGCATTGACTTTCCATCGAGGAGTCTGGGATCCCTTGCCAGGGATCGCCGGAGAACAGCTCCGACTGCCGGCTTCCGGCCTATAACATGGTGAAGCCCCGGTCTCCGGTAGGAAGCGGCCGCTTCGGGACCTCCACGCCGCGGAGTTTGGAGCATCCCGACGAGAGGGTCTGGGCATCAGGCGGTCCGCAGCGGCGACTGGGGAGGGTTCATGGCCCCGACCACAGATGAACAAAGGAGGAGGACTGGCTGAACTTTGGTGCCTTCCACCACAGTGAAGAATGTTGATTCCTCTGTGGTGGATGTTCATGTTGTATTCAGTTGTGTATTGTGCTCTTTTTGATTGTATGGCTGCATGGTAAATCAAATTCCACTGTACCTCAACTGGTGCATGTGGCAATAAATGTGAATTTGAACTTGAACTTGAACTAGGTAGAGAGCGCACCTGTAGCCAGGATCGAACCCGCGTCTCAGGTGCTGTAAAGCAGCAACTCTACCGCTGTGCCACCATATACGTAAATAATGCTTCCTCCCTTCCTCTGCACAGCATAACTGAAGAAGCACTTAGACGTACCTCGACAATTTATCTGCGTTTATTTTCCCTTTGTTAAGGTCTGCACTGAATATTTATTCCCTCATCCCATCACAAGGATCAAATGTGCCGCTTGGCATTGTCTAGTTTTTTTTTTTCGCTTCTCTGTAACTTGGCAGAACAGAATGTTGTGAGTTCACTGCCAAGCAAGCAGACTCTGCAGGTGTGAGGTTGGCACGTGTTGAACAGGAGAGCCTCCAGGAAGAGGAAACAAGAGACACGATGGTGCTCCTAACCATTGTCACGAAGGTGGCAAGTCATTAAGACCAGCACTACATGAAGCAATTTTCACCACAAATTCACCTCGCTGTCGAGCCAACTCAACCCCAGTGTGGAACAAATCCACGCTGCATTCACAGGGCCTGACTCCAGGTATCATGTACTTACAGCGTTTTTGAACATTACTAGTGATAAATAATCAAAAACACGTGAGTTCTTTCCAAGACTGAACTCATTGCTGGATCAGATTTCAGCGATTCCAGCAAAGTTTTTTTTTTGCCCTTTTCTAATGAAGCCTTTAGAGCAAAAAATCAATTATAAGAAGCATTTCTTTTATTTCTTTGTGGTAAACTCTGCGTTACTTGGGGTCGACAAAAAAAGCTGGAGAAACTCAGCGGGTGAGGCAGCAACTATGCAGCGAAGAAATAGGTGACGTTTCGGGTCTCGACCCGAAACGTTGCCTATTTCCTTCGCTCCATAGATGCTGCCTCTTCGCTGAGTTTCGCCAGCTTTTTTGTCTACCTGCGATTTTTCCAGCATCTGCAGTTCTTTCTGAATCGTTACTTAGGGTCGGTCATTGCTTTTGTTTCCCAGGTTTCCCAGTTCCCAGCCTTTTCCTTGATTTCCGTTCATAGCTCAAGGTCGCAGACTTAGAAGGAGGCCATTCAGCCCATCGATTCTGTGCCAGATCAAATTCTCCTACTAATTTTCTATATAGCCTATTGTGTCTTATACCCACCTATTCTGCCCCAACACTGGCAAATAAGCTACCAACCTACGCCATTAACATGTGAGAGGAATGCCCATACAGTCACTTGGAGAACATGCACTGTCCATCTAGACAGTGCCAGAGAGACAGATTAAGCTTGACTTTGTGGCACAGGTGGATCACCTGGTTAGACAGGAGTGAAGATAGACACAAAGTGCTGGAGTAACAACCATCTTCACTAGCAACAATACCACCTACTTTTAGTGTCATCTGCAAACGTACTAATAATGCCGTGTACATTCTCATCCAAACCATTGAAATAGATGACAAACAGCAATGGGGCCAGCGCCGAATCCTCAGGCACACCACTAGTCGCAGATCGTCCAACATTACCCACTGTATCCCGACTCTGGGTGGACATGGGGATGGGGACTGGACTTTGTGCCTTCCCCCACAGTGGGAACCATTGTGGGGGGATGTTTTTATTTTTTTATTTTTATGTTAAACTTCTTTAATGCTATGTTGTACCTTTATTAGTGTGCTGCAAGGACATCTGAATTTCCCCTGAAAAGGAGGTGAGAGTGAACGCTAGCGCGATTGGCTGCCGCTGCTCTCTCTCTCTGAATTGTGTATTGTTGCTGTATATGTTGTTTTTGTTTCATTCTTGTTTAATTGTAAGGTGTCATGTTTGTTTTAATTGTAAGGTGTCCTGGAGAGTCCTGAAAGGCGCCCTATAAATAAAATGTATTATTATTATTATTATTATTATTATTATTATTATTATTATTATCCTTCCATGAAGCCAATTTTCTATCCAGTCAGCTAGCTTCCTTAGATTCCATGTGATCTAACCGTCCAGAGCAGCCTATCATGTGCCACCTTGTCCAATGCCTTGCTGAAATCCATACGTCTACAGCTCTTCCCTCATCAACATCTTCAAAAAACTCATGACTCCGGTAACAGCTGATTAGGGGTAGTCAGCAGGGTGTAGGAGGTCATGTCTCACAAATCTAAAAGACTCTGTGCATTTATCCTATCTATTCCTCTCATGATCTTATACACCTTCGTATGATCACCCCTCGTCCTTCTGTGCTCCAAGGAGTAAAGTCCAAGCCTGCTCAAAACCCTGCTGACTATCCCTAATCAGCTCCTGTCCATCTAAATGCATGTGCAACTTATCCTTCAGAATACTCTCTAGCAACTTTCCGACCACAGATGTTAGACTCGCCGGCCTGTAGTTCCCAGGTTTTTCCCTGCAGCCCGTCTTAAATAGATGCACATTTTTCCACCCTCCAGTCCTCCGGCACCTCACCTGTATTTAATGATGACTCACAAATCTCACCCAGGGCACCTGCAATTTATTCTCTAGCATCCCACAGTGTCCTCGGATATGTCTGATCAGGCCCAGGGGATTTGTCTCCCTCCACACCGGTTAGGACTGTCAGCACCTCCTCGACCGTACTAACTTTGCCCTTCTCCTGTGGCTCCACCTAGGGTTGACCATTTTGATTCCTGAGAGGCCCCATTCTCTCTCTGGTTACCCTTTTTCCCTGAATATAAATAAAATCTCTTGGGATTATCCCTAATATTATCTGCCAGAGCTATCTCCTGCCCCCTTTTTGCCTTCCTGATTTCCTTTGTTATCATGCTCCTCAGTTCCTGAAACTCCTCCAGGGATACATCTGATCTCAGCTGCCTATATCTGCTCCGTGCATCCTTCCTATTCTTCTGCAGAGTCTCAATTTCTCTCATCATCCACGCTTCTTTGCACCCATCTGTTTTGCCCTTAACTCTAAGAGGAAGTTGTATGGAGAGATGTATGCAGGTGCTGGACTCTTGGCCACTGGAGAATTTCTATCTCCACTGACAATGTCTTCTCTCTAAACCACAGACCATCCTTGAATGGACAAATGCCATTCAGTCGAAACCTTGGAAATCACCACAGAACAGCACCGTGGGAGCATCTTTGGCACAGAGACTCGAGCAGTGTGAGAAGGAAATTAAACACGCAATGCCTGTTGGAGGTTAGGAGCCAGAAGCAAATGTTAGCTTCACCAGCGACATCCACATCCCATGAATGAATAACCAAAACTCATGGTGATCATAATATATTAATAGAATATTGACTGGCCTTGAGGGGGATACGACATATATTGCCTGAAGTAGATTCATATTGCCCGAGTCGAAGACGAGGGCAATATGGATCTAGTGAGGGCAATATATGTCGTATCTCCCGAAAGAGGACAGTCAATATTGTTATTATTACCCATATCAGACATCTAGAGGAAAATTTGAACATCTCAGCTCGGCGGACTTCCACGTAAAATTTAACCAAAATGGACGCGGCAGTCTTCCTGTCTGCCGTTTGAATATTCTAAATTTCCCACGCAGCGTCACGTTGCCGTCACGTTGCCAAGTTCCCGGATGTGAGACCAGGGGAATATAAGACTATATTCCCCACTGTTTTAACAGGTAAAGTCCATAGGCGTTCGCAAGAAAGGGGAATACAAGAAAATATTCCCCTGTTACCCCTGCTGGCAGTAAAAACGAAGGGAATACAATTTTGTAAAAGCATACCTCAGATGTGTGATATGGGTAATAATATAATATATACTAATGTATATATTAATAATATCACAGTGTATATTATGATATAATGATATATAACATTGTATAATATCATTCTATATTGCATATTATGTAATATACACTATCATATATTATATAATTACATTATCATATGTCATATATTATATATTATATAATAATGAAAATAATAAAAGGTATAATATGAGGTGCAACAACCTGCCTCTGTACATCATACCCAATGTTGACTTGAGTAACATTGAGAATAACTGAACAGGGGGGCAGCATGGTGGCACATCTGGTAGAGTCACGGGTCACGGGTTCAATCCTGGCCTCCGGTTCTGCCTATGTGGAGTTTGCATGTTTACACCATGACTGAATTCCAAGGGGAGCACCGGTTTCTCTTCAAAGACGTGCAGGTTGGTAGATGGGTTGACCGCTGTCAAATGTCCCTGGTGCTTCGTTGAGAGGTACAGCCTGACGAAAACTATTGAGAATGTGGGGCGAGTTAAATAATGGGATTCATGGGGCAGCACAGAGGTGCAGGGGGTGGCACAGCAGCACAGTAGCACAGCGGTGGAGCTGCTGCCTGTTCAGCGGCAGAGACCCAGGTTCGATCCTGACTACGGGTGCTGTCTGCAGAGAGTTTGTACGTTCTCCCTGTGAGTTTTCTCCGGGTGCTCCTGGTTCATCCCACACTCCAAAAATGTACAGGTTTGTAAGTTAATTGGCTTCGGTAAAATTGTAAATTGTCCCACGGGTAGCATTGCAGGAATGCACTACTAACTAGGAATAATGAATATGTTGATCAGATGGCACTGGACTGGGGAATAGGGTCAAGTGATCCACTTAAAGGGACCTAACCTGTCTGAAGAAGGGTCTCGACCCGAAATGTCACCCATTCCTTCTCTCCAGAGATGCTGCCTGTCCCGCTGAGTTACTCCAGCATTTTGTGTCTAACCTCTAACCTCTCTCGGATGATCCGTCCAGTGATCTTCAGTCCCCCGGTATTTACCATCTGCAATCATTGAATTTTCCTTCTCCCATTCCACAGTGAGAAGAGTGGCAGCTCACTTTCGTAGCTGCCTGCACTCAAGCAGAGCGGCTCTGGGATGTTGGCAGCTCACTTTGAATGCATTTCACGCACTCCAACTGCTGTCATTGAAGTGTTCTGCCACAAAGGAAAGAGGGAAGAGCACATTGTCATCCCAGTTTAATGAACACAGTCACTCACGCCCGGGTAACCAAATGTAGATTATGCCCAGCGGCGGCAATTGATGAGGTGGGACAGATCTCATTAACTGTTGGGGGAAACCGCCTCCAGAATGCAGAGAGAGGCAGGCTCTGCCAGTAACCATCTGTAATTGCCTTAAATCAGCTGTGACTTAACTTCATTTAAAGGCTTTTACATGACTGGATTTTGACACAAATTACTCAAGCGGATAGTGCTGGGTGTGAAAGGAGAGGATGCAGCACGGTGGAGTACTGTGGGTACAACACCATTGTTTGAAAAATGAGATAAATGAACAAATGCCACGCACAGCATTGAGGAAGGGTACCAAGGTGGAGACAGGGCAACATGCCAGTTCACTGACTGTGCCCTCTTAGCTTAGTTTACTTGAATGTAGTTTAGTTTAGTTTAGTTTAGTTCAGTTTAGATATAGAGCAGGGGTGGGGAACCTGCGGCCTTCTAGGCCATTAAGTGCGGCCTTTCGAATTAATCCAAATTTTGTAGAACAAATCCTTTTATTTTTATTAATGTTTTTTATTCGCCTTTTATTATTTTTTATTTTAATCTTAAAATATTTTAAAATACCAAAGAATAAAAGAAGATTCAACGAAATAATCCTCCCCGACTGACGGCCACAATTAAAACATTAGTAAGTCACGAGGGCTATTTTAACACCTGTTAACACTCATGATTTAGTTCTAATGCCACTCTAGACTCCAGAAAGCAGCCACAACAAAGTCATTAAAAGGTTAGTTCACTTTAGAATTAACAACATTTTTTCATTTTCTTGAAGTTAGAACATAGCAGTTAGATTTTTACAAAATAATGTACATTTTTAAATTTCTTCGATGCTGCCTTATTATAGGTATGTTACAAAACTTACCTTGAGCGGCGCTGCAGTTCTGCCGCTCCCCGTGTGCGCGACTTTGGCACCTTTCAGAGGGGGGCGGGTTTAAAGTGCCATTTTTCTCCAGACAGGGCAAATTGATCCATCTCAGGGGATTTCGTTGCTAAAGAGAAATCGCTCCGACATTTGTTTTATGAAGGTATTTTTAAACTACGCTAGATCACTTATTAGCTAGAGTAATTTAAAAATCATCTTCTAAAGCCGTGAGCGCCGACAACGGGAAGGATTTTACCTAGGGGTTAAAATAAGGTACACAGTTTATTTTTACTTAAAAACGTGCTTCTTAGGAAACCTTTAATCACATTTTCATGTTGCGAAAAGGGGACAAAAAAAATAATAGAACCGGCAGTGTTTTTCCTGCCGACTGTGGGTTAAATTCACCACAAACCGCAACATTCCAATCCACCGCCTTCCACTAAAACCCACTCGCAAGTTGATTTAAATGGCCATTAATTTACGGGAATTAAACACTAAATTCCTTCCATTTGGCCTATAAATTCATGAAAATGAGATTTAAAAATCATGTTATATTGTGAATTATTGTGTGAATGTTATTTGGACACTTAGGCAATTAAAAAATGTTTATCTTTTCTTAAGAAATGGATAGATGTTTAGATCTAGTAATTGAATTTTGTAATTAGCTACAATTAGGTAACTAATTATATGCTTTAATTTCAGGTCATCCAAGTAAGATTGTTTCATATTTGTTTCAGAATGCTTCAATCTATAATAACTGAAAATGTCATTGAGTTATCTTAATTTTTAAGAAAGTTATGGGCTTTTGACTGTCCTAGATCACAGCTTTTGAGTTAAGTCAATGGAAAAGCAATAGGGAACAAGATGCTAATTTCTGAGAATGAAAATGGCCATAGCTCTTTTAATACTGAAGATATGAAAGTGAATTTAGGTGTCAAATTAAACTTCTTTTTATGCTTTATCTGATGGGATAAATTGCAAACTTGATTTTTTTAATCGCAAAATGTTGTAACATTGCTACTTATTAGATTACAGCTTATTGCGGCCTTCCAACATGAAAAGGTTCCCCACCCCTGATATAGAGTATGGAAACAGGCCCTTAGGTCCACCAAGATGACGTTGGCCACCAATCACCCATTCACACTAGTTCTATCCAACACACTTGGGACCATTTTTACAGAAGCCAATTAACCTATGCCTTTGGAATGTAGAAGGAAACCGGAGCACCTGGAGAAGGCCCACGTGGTCACAGGGAGAACGTACAAACTCCATGGTCAGGATCGTACCTGGGTCTCTGGCGCTGTGGAGCAGCAACTCTATTGCCGAGCCACCATGCTGCTCTTGTAATGTTCCCGCTATAAATCCTGAGTCAGTTTGTTTTGTTGACACTGATCTTGCTTTGGTAGTGATGAGTTGGCATTGCCACCTTTTAGATTCGACGAGTGTACACTTGTTTCATAGAACATTGAACCGTACGACACAGGATCGGGCCCTTTGGCCCACAATGCCCTCGCAAACAACACACAAGCTAAACTAATCTCCTCTGCCTGCATGTTAGATGTTATGAGGTACAGTGTGGAGCCAGCCCCTCCGGCCCACAGACTGCTTGATGACCAGCGATCACCCGCGCACCACCAGACCCAGGAGTCCATGTCTATGAAATTGATATGCCACAATGTTGAGAACTATATTCTGCATTCTGCATCGTGCCCTTTATTATACTTGGGATTGACTGGATTGTATTCTTCCAATCCAATTGGATGGCTCGCCAAACAAGGTTTTTCACAGTGCACGTGACAATAAATAAAAGCCTAAACTTCAAAACTTAAACCAAGACCGCAAGAAGTTGCAGAGTATTGTGGACGCAGCCCAACCCATCACACAAACCAACCTCTTTTTCAATTACTCCATTTATACTTCATGCTACCCCAGCAAGGCCACCAGCATAAACCAGGACCAGTCTCATCTCAGCCACTCCCTCTTCTCCCCCCTCCTTCAGGCAACAAGTACAGAAGTGTGAAAATGCACACCTCCTGATTGAGGGACTTTTTTTCCCATTTGTTATCAGGCAACTATACCATCCTATCAATAACTAGAGAGCGACCCTAAGATACTATCCACCTCCTTGGAGACCCTCTGATTTTCTTTAATCGGACTTTAAGTGGAATTTATCTTGCATTAAATGTTATTCCATTTATCATGTGCACTGTGGATAGCTGGACTGTAATCAAGTATAGTCTTTCCGCTGACTGGTTAGCACGCAACGCAAGGCTTTTCATTGTACCTCAGCACACGTGATAATAAACTAAGCTAAAACTAAAAGAAAAACTAGACAAAAAGGGATATAAAGTGTTAGGAGTATTGCAATTCAATACGTGGGTGGTGATGTTCGAATAGAAGCTTTCTACTACCAACAGCAATCATTGTCTGATTAGCTCGTAATAACGAATCGCTTCACTGCAAGAAAGAAAATCAATTGAACAAAAGGATTTAAATTTGCTCTATTCATGGAAGAGCCAGAAAAAAACAGGACAACTGAAAGTATGGAAAATTCGGAATGTATTCAAATTGGGAGTGTACTTTGTCAAAGTGTAATTATATGGGATAATGAAGTTATGGAGTGCAGTAGTGGAAGACATGAGATATATTAATGTGCAATAACTCAATGTGTAGTAGGGCAAGTGGGCTATACATTAACAAGCAATGTTAGGCCTTCCCGAGGGGCCGCGGCCACAGAACCGGGAATCTTCCGGAGGACCCGACCCGAAGACTCGGCTAACCATGGAACCATGACGGAGATGCTGGGGAGATGTACGCGAGGAGCACGAGCTCCGGGGTAGTGCTTCCTGTGCCTTCAAGTGCCTCCCTCGTAATGCAGGAGGCGCACCTGGGACACAAAGATGGCCGGGCGAGGAGAGGAGAGGGACGTTGGTTCACCCACGGAGGAGGTCCTGGAGCTTACCAGGATCGGGAACTGCTCCGGTGGACTGGACTTTGGACTTGTGGAAGTGGCGGCAAAACATGGCGTTGCCCACATGTGTAAATGTGCGAAAAGAATTTCATTCTCCAGTTCCACATGTGACAATTACAGCACAAATGTACCATTGCCCCACTTTATTTAAAGTACAATTCTATTGAATGTGGGGTGCATCAAAGTGTGATAATTGAGATATTGGCTACATCTGAAGGTAATGTAATGGATTGTCGGTATTATCAGAGTGTAACTGTTGGGGCATAGCTTACCCCCCCTGTATTGATCTGAGATTCACTTACATTTAATTACAAGGGATGTGACAGATAGCACATTGTATGGACTATACTAGACTGCAACACTGTGCTTCCAGATACAAGGGTGCGGGGCATTCAACTGTAAGTATGGACCAGAGTGAATCAATAAGGAGTAGCAGCTACATCAGTCGCTATATTCCAGATGCCAGGCACCTCTGCATGTGCACTAACCTCCTCCCATTGAACATCGACATGGTGCAGCCACCATCTTTGAGCCATTTTTATCTGTCACCTCTCAGCCATTGTCCACAAGAGTTTGATCAATCAAGATGCTTCTTTTCCCAACCTGGCAACATTGTTCAAAATCTCCTGGGTCTCACTCTTTGAAATTCCCTCCCCATACTCCTCCCTCTAGACATGTACTTATTTTCCTTTCAAGACCTTTGCCATATGTCAGGGGTTATGGGGAGAAGGCAGGAGAATGGGGTTGGGGGGGGGGGGGGGGGGGATAGATCAGCCATGAATGAATGATGGAGTAGACTTGATGGGCCAAATGGCCTAATTCTGCTCCTATCACATAAACTTATGAATTGAACCCCCATCTTTTTGAGAAAAAAATTGGCCAGCCTTTGTAAACCTTATCTATTTATTTTAATATATTAATCTGACCCCAGCTTGGTAACAGCAAAGGTGAACATACAGTGTCTAAAGATTTAAAGATGGACATGAGGCCTACCATCCTGTCACGGTGGATGGTGCACGATGTATCAGACTTTAAAAAGAGGGGTGATTGAAATAAACTATTTATAGATCACTTTCCATAACCTCAGGAGGTCTCAAAGTATTTCAGAATTATGAAGTATTTTTGAAGTTAGATGTAAAATTCTGCAGATACTGGATAGCTGAGATAAAATTGAAAATGCCATAAATACATGGTGGACCAGGCAGCATCGCAGGAGTTTAATTCACTTGAAATGTTAGTTGTTTCGCTCTCCATGGATACTGCCTGAGTGGCTGAACATCTCAGGGCACAGAATGGTGCAAAGTGTAAAGCGGCTGCCTCACAGCTGTGGAAATCTGGGTTCAATCCTCATCTCCGGTGCTGTGCATGCAGAGTTTGCACGTTCTCCCTGTGCAAATAAGATGAGGTTAGAGCAGATTTACTTTAGACTTTAGAGATACAGCATGGGAACAGGCCCTTTGGCCCAACCGAGATCGCATCAACCAGTGATCACCCCGTACACTAACGCCATCCTACACACTAGGGACAATTTACAACTTTACTGGAGCCAATTAACCTACAAACCTGTCTGTCTTTGGAGTGTGGGAGGAAACCGGAGCTCCTGGAGAAAACCCATGTAGGCACAGGAAGAACATATAAACTTTGTACAGACAGCACTCGTCATCAGGATCAAACCTGGGTCTCTGGCCGCTGTGCCGCCTTAAAGAATGATATAGAACTGGATGCCTAATAGTCAGCATGGAGCCATTGGGCCGAGGGGCTGTTTCCATGCTGTACGTCTCTATGACACTAGATGCCTTCTGATCTACTGAGTATTGCCAATATTTCCTGTTCAAAATAGTTTTGAGGTAAAGTTGCTGTGGTAATGGAGGAAAACAGAGCAGCCATTTTCTAACAAAAAGCATCTGATAATGAGCCAACAATTGGTTTTGTTGCTGTTGATTGAAGAGCATCGGCCAGGACAATGGGAAAGAGTCTTCTGCATTCCAAGATGGTTAAATAGAATATTTTACGACGACTGAGACAGCAGAAGGATTAAAGGGCCTGTCCCACTTGGGTGTCATTTGCGCGTCACGCAGGTGGTGCGCGAGGATTTTGAGAATCCCCAAATCCCGGGGCGCCGCACGCTACCGTGCGTCGCTACCTACACCACCACGTTTCACCATGCGCGTCGTGCATCGTGATGCGTAAATGATGTCGCGTAAATGACGCGCAAATAACGCCCAAGTGGGACAGGCCTTTAATAGCTCACCTTAATAACTGAAACTTTAACAATGAGGCAAACCATGGTACATTCCCGTATACTAGCACGCATCTTTGCATTGGGCTGTGGGACTGAAGGCCTGACCCAGTAAGTTAGTATTGGACTGTGATACGTGAACGTGTGGTGATAATAAACAATGGTAGCAAGGGACACTTTGGAGTTTGATATTTCTGCTGCTCCTACTTACAACAGTGCAATGACAGGGGTTATGGGGTAATGGAGTCATAGAATCATACAGCACAGAAACAGGCCCTTCGGCCCAACTTGCCATACCGACCCAGATGTTCCATCTACACTAGTCCCACCTGTCTGCATTTGGACTATATCCACCTAAACCTTTCCTATCCATGTATCTGTCCAAATGTGTATTAAATGCTGTTAGAGTACTTACTTCCATAAGGCAGCTCCATATACCTACCACCCATTCTGTGGTGCTGCTGCAAGTAAGAATTTCATTGTTCCAGCTGGGACATATGACAAGAAGACACTCTTGACTCTCTCTTGACACTAGGGACATTTTTTAAAAACAATTTTACCGAAGCCAATTAACTTACAAACCTGTACGTCTTTGAATGTGGGAGGAAACCGGACACCCGGAGAAAACCCACGCAGTCTGCGGGAGAAAGTCCCAACCCCACACAGACAGCACCCATAGTCAGGATTGAACCCAGGTCTCTGGCTCTGTAAAGGGCCTGTCCCACTTGGGTGTCATTTGCGCATCACGCAGATGCCGCGAGCAAAAATGTTGTACATCAAAATATCCTGGGGCGCTGCGTGTGACCGCACGTCACTGCCTACGTAACCACGCACCGTGCGTCGTGATGCGTAAATTATGTCGCGTAAATTACACGTAAATGACGCGCAAGTGGGACAGGCCCTTTAGGCAGCAACTCTGCCGCTGCACCACCGTGCCTCTTCTCTGCACTCTTGTCTGACAAAGGGCCTCGACCTGAAACGTCACTTTACCCTCTTCTCCAGAGACGCTGCCTGACCCGCTGAGTTACTCCAGCATTTTGTGTCTGTCTCTTGTACCCATAGTTGTGGGAAACGATTGCCTGATAATTAGAGGTGTGAGAAATACCGGGGGTTTTCACATGGAGAGAGGCGAACTGCAGCAAATAGCGAAGAGCGTATTTCAGCCACTGCCATTTCTGGCGGTGCGGTGTACTTAATATAGTGTTATGATACAAATGACTTGCAGAAGAGAGAAAAACAGATGGTGGTGGAGGAGGAAATGACACTTGCACTTGCCAAAACATGAGGAATACATCCAGTAAGATGGAGGCACATCACCTGAAATCTATTTACTCTCTGGCACAACATGAAGAAGGGAATAACCTTCCTTTGTCAGCCCCTCAGCAACATTTGGAGACGTCAATAATAAGCATCAGGCGTTTTTTTTATTAAACCTCTTGTCATTATAAAACAATCATAAAAGATACATTGCTACAGTGATTTGTCATCGAGAGATCTCCAAGAGGAAGCTGTAGAGCCTGACAGAAGATAATCCAACTCATGATATTTTCCCACAAGCCAAATACTTTGGAATATTTTGACTGCAAGCCTTCAATTCTGCCTGTATGGCCCAGCAGGACAACAGAGTAAAGATAGATGCTTATCGTTGACCAACATTATCCCTGTCATTCAAGTGGGATTGAAATTCACCAAAATAGATGCCTCTCCTTTTAAGGAAGGCGTTTGTTGATTGAACTTCATTGGATCCGGCTCGGCAAATTAGGTCCCACTGCTCTCTGAGCCAGAAATAAAAGATCCCTCTGTCATTTTTGGAGTAATCCCTGGCCAATCTTTTAGTCCTTTATCGCTTTCACTAGAAAGTATTCTCTGCTGCATGACATTTTTGTTTGGAGAGTCTGCTGTGCACAAGTTCTTTCATTAACTAGTTCTTCATATCTCTTCCCATCCCTTGAATCTCAGTCTGAAGAAGGGTATCGACCCAAAACATCGCCCATTCCTTTTCTCCGGAGATGCTGCCTGACCCGATGAGTTGCTCCAGCATTTTGTGTCTATCTTCGGTGTAAACCAGCAGCTGCAATTCCTTCCCACACATTCGGAGACAAAATAATTCTTTATACAAAGGAGATAAATGCCAGGAATGATCTAATATATAAGTTAATGACTCCGAGGCACGAGGGTAGTTTGCAATGTTGCTGTATTGTGGAATTGATGAGATACATAAGCATTTTCTTATCTCTTCCTCGGCATTTTATTATATTTGGTTATCTTTGAGGAATTAAATGGCTACATACCGTACTGGCAAGTTATTGATGGGAATGGGCTGGAATGTTATCTACATTTGCGATGATTTTGGGGCTGGGGTAAGGAACTTCACTACTGAAGAACGTTGGAGAGAAATAAAAGTGCAACGTTGCACCCATGTTTCAGCGTCTGAGTTTAGATATGCAGCGTGGAACAGGCCCTTTGGCCCACTGAATCCACACTGACCTTCGATCTCCCGCACGTCCACGTTATCCCACTTACGCATCCTACACACTGGGGACAACTGACAGAAGTCAATTAGCCTACAAACCTGCGTGCCTTTGGGATGAGAGAGGAAAGGGAAGCACCCGGGGGAAACCCACATTAACAGGGAGAATGTGCAAACTGTACGCAAACAGGGTGCTAAGTGCTGGGACCCACGTTCCCACGACACAACAATGCAATTCAAGGTCTAGACATCAACAGTATACCTTCTCCTTACATTTGACTATCCAAAGTGCAACACCTCACGTTTGCTCTTCTAGCTTCCTCATTGAAGATTTGAGTACACATAGGTTTATGGTTCAGTCACTGGGAGAATGGAGTCACACATTGGAATCTGTATACATAGCAACTCTACCGCTGTGTCACCATGTTGCCCCTGTTTTGTTATAGTTTGGTGAGCAAATACTATTGCAAATAATTTGAATACATTTAATTTTGGGGAGAAAAAGGTGAGGTGGAAACATATCACGCAATATGTGATGAACTGGCTTACAATGGACAGAACAGCTGTTTCGGATTTGAGTGGACCAGCCGGTCAGTGAAAACATATAAAATCTGTCACTTTGTGTTCTTTATATTCTCTCTATTGAGATTACCTATTTCCCCTGGTTAGGCTCGTATTACAGAGGAACGAAGGGGGCTTTCATACTGGGATCTCATCCAGCCAGCATACAGTTACAAGCCAGACCCAGCACACTTCAGCACGAGTTACATAAATCCCCAAAGACCTGGCTATGTTTATCGCTGGACATGTTAATTTTGAAATGAAGCTTCCTTAATATTTCGGTATGGAAGGAACCGCAGATGCTGGTTGACGCTGAAGGTATCGGCAGTACGGTGGCACAGAGTTGCTGCCTTACAGCGCAAGATATCCCGGTTAGATTCTGACTATGGGCGCATTCTGTAAGGAGTTTGTACATTCTCCCCATGGCCTGCGTGGGTTTTCTCCAAGAGCTTCGATTTCCTCCCAAACTCCATAGACATACAGGGTCTGTAGGATAATTGGCTTGGTATAATTGTAATATTGTCCCCAGTGTGTGTAGGATAGTGTAAGTGTGTGGGGATCGCTGGTCTGCACTGGCTCGATGGACCAAAGGGCCTGTTTCTGCTCCCCATCGCTAAACTAAATAGACCCGAAACGCTGGAGTAACTCAGTGGGTCTGGCAGCATCGCTGGAGAAAAATAATAGGTAACGTTTTAGGTTGAGACCCTTCTTCAGACATAAGACAGTCTGAAGAGAGGTCTCGACCCAAAACATCACCTTTTGTTTTCTCTGGAGATGCTGCCTGACCTGCTGAAATACTCCAGCAGTTTGGTCCTATCTTCCTTACCATCTGTCTGAAAGGGCCCCTCAAGAGAGGCACTTTAAAACAAAAAACACAAAAACAATAGCCATCCATGCCAGGAATTATCTCTTGCTGAAAAATCTCTGTGAGCTGGTTTAATTTTATCAACATGCTCAGATTGTTAGCTTGATCAGGTTCAGGCCCAGTCAGGTCAGGATTGGACAGTTGGCTTCTGCATTCCCCATTTAGGGAAAGGAAAATAGATCAGTAGAAAGAAAAATAAATCAATAGAAAGACAAATAGATGAATGTTCCTGTGCGTGATGGTTTCTCAGTGACCCCTCCTGAAGAATGATCCTGCTTGCTCACTCGAGGGGAGAATCAGTCTGTGTTCTGATGCCCATCATGATTGTGTAGCCCACCAGTGTCCATTTGGATGAAGGACTGGGGGATGATGAACACCTTTAGGATCATACCCCAGAATTCTGCAAGGATTTTACGTGAGAGGAAGGAAGAGAACAAATCAGGCATCTCTGAAACGACTTCTTTCAGATTTTTTTAAAATGGTGGCACAGTAGCACAGTGGTGGAGTTGCTGCCTTACATCAGCAAAGGCCCAAGTTCCATCCTGACCACGGGTGCTGTCTGTACGGAGTTTGTACGCTCTCTCTGTGGCCGCGTGGGTTTTCTCCGGGAACTCCGATTTCCTCCCACGCTCCAAAGACATGCATGTTTGTAGAATAATTGGCTTTGGTAAGAATATTAAATTGTCCCTAGCGTATGGGGTGATTACTAGTCGGCATGGACTCACTGGGCTGAAGGGCCTGTTTCCAGGCTATATCTCTCAATTCTAAAGTTGCATAGCTAGCAGAACTCTTGCTTCATGAGGCTGGCAGCCAGGGTTCAGTCCTGATCTATCGTGTTATCTGTGTGGAGTTCGCACGTTCTCCTTTTTATTACTACTACTGTGCTTTCTTCCAGGTGTTCCAGTTTCCTCCCATGTCCCAAAGATGAGCATGTTGGTGGATTGGTTGCAGCTTTCGAAAGGAGATGTGGAGGAAATTCTTTAGATGGAGTGTGGTAAATCTGTGGCTGTGGAGGCGGAGATTGATAGGTTCTTGATTAGTAAAGGTGTCAAAGGCTACGGAGAGAAGGCAGGAGAATGGGGTTGAGAGGGAAAGATAGTTGAGCCATGATTGAATGGCGGAGTAGACACGATGGGCCTAATTCTCGATGGAATCTTTTCCATTGAGTGGTGCCAGCCAAGGCTGCCTCGCAACAGTCTTTCTGTCCTTTCCTTCTTTGTGTCTGTTTTGTATATGTTAAATGCAGGTGTTTTAGTGTTCTTTAGCTTGTTTTATGTAGGGGATTGGGGGGTGGGGGGGGGGGGGGTTGGAATTGGGGGAAACTTTTTCTAATCTCTTACCTCAACGGAGATGCGATTTTTTCCGTGTCGTATCTCCGTCCGCACTGCGGCCTGACATCGTGGAGTTGGCGGCTTTCGCTGGGGATCGACCGGAAGCTTCATCGTGGGAGCCTGCAGGACTTACCATCACGGGGTTCGCGATCCCTGTCGGGGGTCGTCTTTGGGGCTCCAACCGTGGGAGCCTGCGGGACTTTTACATCGCGGAGCCCGCGGTCTCTGGTTGGAGACCGACATCGGGGACTCCAAGCCGCAGGAGTTTCGTCCGCCTCGATGCGGGAATTTCGATCACCACGACAGGGGAGTTTCTATCGCCCGACGGGAGAGTTTCGATCGTTCCGACACGGCGGCTTTGACCACCGGCTGCGGAAGCATCGATCGCCCCGACTGCGGATGGGTTTGACTGCCCCGAGCGCAGGAAAATAAAGAGGAAGGAGATTGGACCTTATTGCCTTCCATCACAGTGAGGAACGTGGGGAATCCACTGTGGTGGATGTGTATGTTAACTTTTATGTAGTTGTGTGTCTTGTTGCTTTAGTTTTGTATGGCTGTATGGTAATTCGAATTTCACTGTACCTTAATTGGTACACGTGACAATAAACTGACCTTGAAACCTTGTCATGTTCAAAGTTAATTGGCTCTTGTAAATTCCTTCTAATATGTGGGAGAGATTGATGGGAATAGGGGGGAAATGGAAGGGAATTAGAGTGGGATTGGTGTAACTGGATACGTTAAGGACGGTGCAGATGTGTTGGGCTTGTTTTTGTTCTGTATCTCTCTTGAGCTCTAAATAGGTTTGACAATACTTTGGTCTGACATTTATAAAATGGATACATTCCAATGGATGCTTTGGCAATGTTTGCCCATTACTAAAACAAGAGATGACATAATTTTATATAATTATCTACAAAATTTGGGCCAGCAAGGCTTGTAAGACTGTGGATGGATATACATGCATAGCATTCTGCGTAGAAACTGGCGGTGCGCTTATTTTGCCAAAATCTTTTCATAGGGAGTGCTGATTGCTGATGTGAGACAGAGAAAGGAGCAATCTCACTCCCCACCTGTCCTCAAAGACCTATTTAACGACCTTATTTTATCACACCCCGTATACAAAATGACTTAACCCTCTAAGTGAGGGACCACCCGCCTATAAAGACCACCCAAAATGTGTCCCAAAGGTGGTCATAGTACACCGCTCTGGGTCTGTCGGTCCATAAAAAGTGTAAAGAACTGGCAGTGAGGGCAAGGAATGGAAGAGTGTGCAACATTTCCCCTCTAGGTAATTTAAGCAAAAATGTCAGAATGTGTGCAAAGCACCATAGTTCATTTTGCATTTCTGATGGCCAAAAGCGTGAAGAGAAATTGCTCTCCCAAAGCATGAAGATTAACTGTTCAGTGCACAGAATTGTTGGGTCGGTAAACATGCTGCAAACGTATCCCAAATGTTTTCTGATACAAGTCCCTGCTCTGGAATGTTGTAGCGTGCACTGACTCTTCAGTGAGGCACCGAGGGATTGCTGCACTATCAGACGAGCTGTCCTTCCAATGATGTGTTCAATCGAGCAGGAGCCCAGTGTGCCTTGTCAATTGGCTACACAGGATCCGACAGTACGTGTCAAAGATAGGAGGTTAGCCCAGGTTAAAGTTTATTTGAACATTAACTTTTTTTAAAAATAGCCTGTACAGTCATTATCATAAATGTTTAGTTTAAATGCACGGTATGGAAAAAGGCTCTTCGGCCCACCAAGTCAGCGCCGGCCAACAATCACCCACACACTAGTTCTATGTGATCCCAGTTTTGCATCCTACACACTAGGGGCAATTGTCAGAAGCCAATTAACCTACAAACTTGCATATTTTTGGAATGTGGGAGGAAACCGGAGCACCCGGAGAAAACCCGTGCAGTCACAGGCAGAACGTACAAAACTCTGCACAGACAGACCTGTAGTCAGAATTGAACCCAGGCTACTAGCGATGCAATGCAGCAATTCTATCGCTGCGCCACTGTGATGCTTTGCGCTTGATGTGAACTGCTTGACTGCTGCATTCAATACAATAGCAGCAGCGTGTACAATACATAAAAGGACACAGCGTGCAGGAGTAACAGTGTGTCAGGCAGCATCTTTAGCGAACATGGATCACTGCAGGTGTCAGGGGTTACGGGGGGGAAAGGCAGGAGAATGGAGTTGAGAGGGAAAGATAGATCAGCCTTGTTTGCATGGCAGAGTAGACTTGATGGGCCGAATGGCTTAACTCTGCTCCTGCAACTTATGAACTTATGAACTTAGGTGATGTTTCGGGCCTGGCTGCCTTCTTCAGACTGGTGAAGAGTCCCAACCCAAAACGTCACCTATCAATGTTCTCCAGAGATGCTGCCTGACCCGCGGTGTTACTCCAGCACTTTATGTCCTTTTCTGTAAACCAGCATTTGCAGTTCCTTCTTTGTACAATACGCAAGTGCTTCACTGAGCTGTCAAACACCCTGGGATTACATGAGATTGCGAAGATGCGAGCCGTCGTTCTCTGACACTGATTGGCCTGCTCTGAGTGTTATTTAATAGTTCCTGTATCTGCCACATTGTATGTTGCCCTGTTGGAAACGTGTTGAATGAGCAAATGTTTTGGGAGTTTATGGGGAACAGTAAACCATCTCGTGCTCAAATATTTTTTTCCCCAACGTTGAACAATTTATCCAGGAACCAGTCACTAAACCACAATAGATATACATTTGCACTCCAGGGTATCTTCAAAACTTGATGGCTGCTCCACTGGGGAGTCTTAATGTCTTTCATTCATCTTCTTCTTGATGCGTGGTCCTGACATGCGGAGGGACATGAAGATGCTAGGATCTCTCATCTCCTTGCAACACGCAATTTTTTTTCTTCCCACAACCAACTCCAGCTGAATGTTTACAAGCACTGTTCCAATCTGTCCTATCACTGATTGTAAAACTGGACATGTGCGTTTGGTTAGTGAATGACTTCATGGTAAATATTTCAAAATTAACCCTTCGGGGCACAAACAAGCACTGGCCGTCATTATGGGCAGCGCGTTGGCACAGCGGTAGAGTTGCTGCCTCACAGTACCAGAGACCTGGGTTCAATCGTGGCTGTGGGTGCTGTCTGTGCAGAAGCCGTAATTTCTCCCTGTGACCTATGTGGGTTTTCTCCGGGTGCTCTGGTTTCCTCCCACACTCCAAAGGCACACAGGTCTGAGGGCTAATTGGCTTGGTATAATTGCAATTTGTCCCTGGTGTGTGTAGGATAGTGTAAGTGCGCGGGGGATCGCTGGTTGGTGCGGACTCGGTGGGCCAAAGGGCCTGCTTCCACGCTGTATCTCTAAACTAAAACTGAAATGCCAATGAATTGGAAATATAAAGGGTAGCTGTGAGAAAGGGGGTGTCTCGCATAGATAGGGTAGACAGTCAGAACCTTTATCCCAGGCTGGAACTGTCAGTCATTGCATTAATGTTTTAATGTTGTATGTTTTATTCAGTTCACTGTATGTCGTGTTGTTACTAGCGAGCGGAGCACCAAGGCAAATTCCTTGTATGTGTACGTAGTTGTCCAATGAACTTATTCATTCATTCATTCACTAATTAATTCATTCATTCATGAAGGAAAGAGGAGCAGTTTAAAGGACATGTGGAGGACAAGTTTTGAGTTGTGGGGGGTACGGTTGCACAGCAGTGAGTTGCTGCCTTACAGCGCCAGAGACCTGGGTTCAATCCTGACTATGGTCGTTGTCTGTATGGGGTTTGTATGTTCTCCCTGTGACCACGTGGGCTTTCTCCGGGAGCTCCTGTTTGCTCCCACATTCCAAAGAGGTACAGGTTGTTGGTTATCTAGCTTCAGTAAAATTGTGACATTGTCCCTGGTGTGTATACTGCTAGTGTACGGGGACCGCTGATTGGCGCAGGCTCGGTGGGCCGAAGGACCTGGCTCCTTGCGATATTTCTAAACTAAACTAGTGGGTGCCTGGAACACACGGCCAGGGCTGGTGTTGGAGGCAGATACGCAAGTGTCATTTAAGAGGCTTTTGGATAGGCGCATGGAATGAAGAGATATGGATGATGTGCAAGAGATTAGTTGAACTCGGCACCATGTTTGGCATGGACACCGCGGGCTGAATGGCCTGTTCCTGTGCTGTGCTGTTCCATGTTCTATACCCTACAGCTTCAAATGGTCCATGGGAAACAACGTAAGGTTCATCACAAAATCACTGGGATTTGGGACAAAAGTGGGCAAATGGGACGAGCTTAGATGGGGCTTGGTTGGCATGGATGAGGTGGGTCTTAGGGTTTGTTTCCATGCTGTAGGACTCTATAACTCTATAACACTCATTGAAGGTGGTGATTCTTGTGCTGGCTCTTAGACTAATTTAAGCAGAGAGATTCGGAACCCCACTACCAGCTATTTCATGTATATTATCCATTTCCTTTTTAAAGTCACCGATGCAATCGCTTTTCCCACCCTGCAATGTACTCCAGAGAGGAGTGTGCCTGAGTTCAGATTTGCTGGCATTTACAGGTGTATGCAGGTGTGTCTTTAACATTATGGGACAATATATGCATCTGCCTGTCCATTGCCTGAGGTTGATTACTAATAGTTATTGGGGGAACGTATTCCTGTGTTTGCAACCTCACCCCGTAAACACCACTGATTCTACATCGTAGCAGCTCTCACCTCCCATCGGCAGTTTAAATCTGTCCAAGTCTTCCATTTGAGGTCACCATTTTCCTCATACAGGTAAGTTCATGTTCATAAGTTCTAGGAGCAGAATTAGGCCATTCGGCCCATCAATTCTACTCCACCATTGAATCATGGCTGATCTATCTTTCCCTCCCAGCCCCATTCTCCTGCCTTTGCCACCTAACCCCTGACTCCAGAACTAATCAAGAATCTGTTAATCTCCGCCTTAAATATATCCATTGACTTGGCCTCCACAGCCTTCTGTTGCAACAAATTCCGCAGATTCACCACCCTGTCTAAAGAAATTCCCCCTCATCTCCTTTTGCCCTTTTATTCTGATGCTATGGCCTCTGGTCCTAGACTCTCCCACTAGTGGAAACGTCCTCTCCACATCCACTCTATCTGGGCCTCTCACTATTCGGCAGGTTTCTATGAGGTCCTCCCTCATCCTTCTAAACTCCAGCAAGTAGAGGCCCAATGCCTTCAAACGCTCATGATAATGCCATTTAAATGTCAAATGACATTTTTTTAATAAACTCTTTTAGATCTCCTCTGCTTTGTGATGAATGATAGGAAAGATATATTTTGCTTTGCAAAAAGATTGATAACAGGGAAGAATTGTTTGAAGGATTAGAGAGGCATTGGGGAAATGTAATTTTGCCTCCACCTAGAATCTGATGGAGGGTTTGGAATTCATTGCCTGTGGTGGAAGCTGAGACACCAGGACACATAGTTTAGCTTAGTTTCATTTATTATTGTCATGTGTACTGAGATACAGTGAAATGCTTTTATTTGCGTGCTAACCAGTCAAAGAAAAGACTATACATGATTACAACCAGACTGTCCACAGTGCACAGATGAAGGATATGGGAACAACATTTAGTGCCAGATATAACAATGAAGTGCGATAATGTCCCATTAAAGGATAGTTCAAAGGTCGCCAATTAGATGAATGGGAGGTCAGGACCGCGCTCTAGCTGATGAGAGGACCTTTCAGTTGCCCGATACAGCTGGGAAGAAACTGTCCCTGAATCTGCAGGTGTGCGTTTTCACACTTCCGTAGCTCTTGCCTCATGGAGGGAGGAGAAGAGGAAGTGACCAGGGTGAGACTGGTCCTTGATGATGCTGGTGGCCTTGCCGAGGCAGCGTGAAGTGTAGATGGAGTCAATGGAAGGGAGGTTGGTTTGCGTGATGATCTGGGCAACTCCACAACTCTCTGCAATGTATTGGGATCTGTTCCGAACCAGGCTGTGGTGCATCCCGGTAAGATGCTTACTTTGGTGCATCTGTAGAAGTTGGTGAGGTACTTAAAAGTTACTTGGATGACAATTGTATATGTAGCATGGAAGTGCAGAGAGTAGAGCTGCTGCCTCAAAGCTTCAGCTGTTTTGGTTCAAATGTGACCCATGTGGACCTTGCACTTTCTTCCTGAGACCGTGTTTTCTTCCCCTGGGTGGACTTTTCCTCCCACATCTCAAAGACATGAGGTTGTTTGGCTGCTGTCAATTGCCCCTTGTGTAGGTTGGTGGAAAGAGATTCAGGAGGAAATTGATGGACATCTGTGAAAAAATGTGGTTGCCGGGAATCAATGTGGTTGCCGGGGATCTGTGAACTGGTGTAGACTCACTGACCAAATGGCCTCCTTGTATGCTGTGAGAAGTATGAAATAAGTACTGCAACCTGCAAGAACAGCAAGGACCTGATGGTCAAATGGCCCCATCTAGTGCTGTGAATTTCTATGACTTTTTTCAAGTTCGTAAGTTCTAGAAGCAGAATTAGGCCATTCGGCCCATCAAGTCTATTCCACCATTCAATCATGGCTGATCTATCTCTCCCGCACAACACCATTCTCCTGCCTTCTCCCCATAACCCCCGACACCGGTACTAATCAAGAATCTGTCAGTCTCTGCCTTAAAAATATCCATTGACTTGACCTCCACAGCATTCTATGGCAATGAATTCCACAGATTCACCACCTTCTAACTGAAGTAATTCCTCATCATCTCCTTTCCAAAGGTACGCCCTTTTATTCTGAGGCTTTGGCCTCTGGTCCTAGATTCTCCCACTAGTGGAAACATCCTCTCCACATCCACTCCATCCATGCCTTTCACTATTTGAAAATTCTCAGATTTCTGAGTCTCTCCATGTGATTAAAGTTCCTCATTCCTTACATAATTGCGATAAACTTGCTTCCTAAACCTTGCATGTCACTGACAAACATTCTGGAGCCCAGAATTGAACTCATTACTCCAGCTAAGGCCTAGTTCCTGATTTATGATGACAGAGCATGACTGTGTTACTTATAAATTACACAACACATCTGCTTCAGAGGCATTAGAACAATAGAGTCAAGGATAAAGTGTGTTTAATATGTACCAAAGGCAGAACAATGATATTCTTACTTGCAGCAGCATTACAGGCCTATAAACACATTACACGTAGATAATATCTAATAAACAAAAAATAATAATTAGCAACCACTAGTGCAAAAAAATTCGAAAACCTGAGTGCAACCAGAGATAGGTACTATAACAATATTTAGAAAGAAGATAGACACAAAATGCTGGAGTAACTTATCTCTGGATAGATGGAATAGGGTCGAGTCCCTTCTTCAGTCTTGAGTCTGAAAAGGGGTCTTCACCCAAAATGTCATCCATTCCTTCTATCCAGAGATGCTGCCTGTACTGCTGAGTTACTCCACCATTTTGTGTTTAAACCAGTATCTGCAGTTCCTTCTTGCACATCATTTAAAAACATTTGGACAGGTACATGGATAGGATAGGTTTAGATAGATATTGATCAAATACAGGCAGGAGGGACTAATGTAGATTGGGCATGTTAGTCTGCACGGGAAAGTTGAGCTGAAGGGTCTGTTTCTCTGCTGTGTGATTCTATGACTATCTACGTTCTACTGCAAATGGACTTGGAAGATATTGAGAATACAATATTGGCGGTATCTCGGCATTGCTATAAAGTTGCTGTTGTTGATGCCACTTTGGTATACGGAGGAATAAAGAGTGTGAAGATCAAGACCTGAACCCTAGAACCAAAGGTGATCATCCTGAGCACAGCAGACAATCCCCCTCCTATTCCTCCCACCTATATCCCTGAAAGACATGATCTGCCTACAGTACCACCTAGTGACTAGTTATCAAACAGCATCTCCATTAGCCTCCTGCACCTAAGACAGGCGCACGGGAACCAACCCAGAACATTAAACCATACGCAAAGGCAGCAAGGTTGACATCTGCCCCCACATCTCTCAGCACCACCCCACCCATGTGTAACCATATTAAAATTCAGCTCTCTCATAAACAATGTTCCCACTTCAAATTTCATCCCATAGAAGTATCTTATTAAAAAAGTGGTGTTTTCAATCATGATTGTTCCAAAATGATACCAATGGACATTTACCATGCGTAGCTCAAGTCCAAACCCCTCTTCCAAATTTAGGTGAAATTCAGCTTTGAGAAATATCTTAAAGTAGATAAGAAGTAGAATGTTTGGGTGGTCATGTAGGTGCAGCGGTAAAGTTGCTGCCTTACTGCAAAAGCAGCGTTGGGGACCCGGGTTCGATCCCGACTACGGGCGCTGTCTGTACGGAGTTTGTACGCTCTCCCCGTGACCAGGTGGGTTTTCTCCGAGATCTTCGGTTACCTCCTACACTCCAAAGACATACAGGTTTGTAGGTTAATTGGCTTGGTAAATGTGAAAATTGTCCCTAGTGGGTGTAGGATAGTGTTAATGTGCGGGGATCGCTGGTCAGCACGGACCCGATGGGCCAAAGGGCTTGTTTCCACGCAGGAGAGCCTGTGAGGGTTCAGAGGTTCAGAGGAATAAAAGAATAAACCCTTGATAAAGCTGAAAGGTGAGGTTGAAGTACTGGAGGTGATTACAGGAAGGAAGGAAGGAAAGAAGGAAAGAAAGAAGGAGAGAAGGAAGGAAAGAAGGAAGGAAAAGGAAGGAAAGAAGGAAGGATGGAAGGAAAGAGAGAAAGAAAAAAAGAAAAAAAGAGAGAGAGAGAGATAGAGAAAGAGAAAGAGAGAGAAATAAAAACAAAGAGAGAGAGAGAGAGAGAGAGAGAAAGAGAAAGAAAGAAAGAAAGAAAGAAAGAAAGAAAGAAAGAAAGAAAGAAAGAAAGAAAGAAAGAAAGAAAGAAAGAAAGAAAGAAAGAAAGAAAGAAAGAAAGAAAGAAAGAAAGAGAAAGAAAGAAAAAGAATTGAAGGAAGGAAGGAAGAAAGAAAGTGTGGAGAGAGAGAGAGAGAAAGGAAAGCAGCTGGGCTATAGATATGTCAAAGGAATTTTGTGCTGCCTTAACAAATTTATGTTTTATTCTCATGGGACATCCATTAAAATAAATTAAAAGTCCATAAAATGCAATTCAGAGTCAAGAACAAGCTCAGAATGCTCTGGATAAAGAGGGTGAAAAAATCACAACACTTCAAGTGTGTGTGGAACACAAACATCACGAAGCAAGCCCAAGGGAAATTGCTCTTTCTCAAATTGACATCCAGATGCTGGTGAAGTGAAGGTTTAGAGCCCTTTGGTTGCACTGTGAAATATCTAAGGGAGCACTTGTATTTTTTCACCGAGGAAGGATTGTAAAAACATCGTTGTCAGAGCGCTGACGGGTGTGAGGAGCAAGCCAACTGCATAAATCGAGGAGATAATCAGTTCATTGGCATCACTGAATGAGAAAGACGGCATTTGTTGTGGACTTCCTCTTTAGATTCAAGGTATTTATTGCCAACATTGCACCAGCCAGTGAACTACGAGATGGGGTGGAGCATTAGCAGATGCAGGGACCATAAAGTAGTGTTTCATCTGAAAATGATATCTCTGTCATTGCCACACTCCCTCAGTGCTACATTGGACTATCATAAGTTCATGTCCATAGGTTCTCGGAGCAGAATTAGGCCATTCAGCCCTTTGAATCCGCTCCGCCATTCAATCATGGCTGATCTTTCCCTCTCAGCCCCATTCTCTTGCCTTCTCCCCACAACCCCGGTCACCTGTACTAATCAAGAATCTCTCAGTCTCTGCCCTAAAAATATCCATCGACTTGGCCTGCACAGCCATCTGTGGCAATGAATTCCACAGATTTACCACACTCCGACTAAATAAATTCCACTTTAAAGGCACGTCCTTTTATTCTGAGGCTATGCCCTCTGGTCCTAGACTCTCCAACTAGTGGAAACATAGTCTCCAACTCCACTTTATCCAGGCCTTTCACTATTCAGTAGGTTTCAATGAGGTCCCCTTCCTCCTTCTAAAATCAGCCTGGATTTACGTTCATATTCATCAGCTTCTGAAGTGGCGATCATATGAGGGGAAAAGTACTGGCACGGCTCTTCATGTGCCTTTCTGAATCGCTAGAACCCTTGCCCGTCCTCCCTGTGTTTTTCCTCCTTAAGTGGGGAAAGGGTTGTTACTTATCCCAAAGGCACGCATGGAATGTTACAGGCATGTTGGGACAGGGCCTGCCCAGTAACGTTGTGAGAGAAATTAGAATAAGGAAGATAGACGCAAAATGCTGGAGTAACCCAGTGGGTCAGGCAGCATCTCTGGAGAAAAGGAATAGGTGGCGTTTTGGGTCGAGACCCTTCATCAGACTGAGTGAGGGAGAAAGGAGAGTTATGAGAAGGTACAAAACAAAACAGAGCCTGCATCGATGACTCGGGAAAGTTGGAGACCACAATGGTCCATTGTTGGCTGGGGAAGAGGTGATAATGAAGCGAAGCAAATGCTGAAATTAGCGAGAGGACTGGGGCGGAGGAGGGAAGGGGAGAGAGGGAATGCAATGTTTACCTGATCAGAGAAATCATTTCGTAAGCTGCCCGAGCGAAATATGAGGTGCTGCTCCTCCAATTTGCGTGTAGCCTCACGTACCTGTCCCACTTGCGGGACTTTCTCGGCGACTGCCGGCACCCGTCATAGGTTGTTGGAGGCCGCCGAAAATGTTCAACGTTGAAAATTCAGCGGCGACCAGAGAGACGCTACGACACTTTGGGCGACTGAGGAGACTGCTCACGACCATACAGGCGACCCCCTGGCGACACGTCGCGGGGTGAAGCCTGTATGGTCGTGAGTAGTCGCCCAAAGAGTCGTACCTTGTTCTGGTCGCCGCTGGATTTATCAACATGTCGAAAATTTTCGGCGACCCGTAACGACCCGTGACGGGTGCCGGCAGTCGCGGAAAAAGTCGCTTATGTGGGACAGGTACATCGCTCTGACAGCGGAGGAGGCCCAGGACGGACAGGTCAGTGTCATGCCACCATCCTGCAACCACGTTTGGTGGGTTCATCCACTCGGATTGACTCCTAAATTGTGGGATTTACAACAACCCGTGCCATAAGCTGCAAACCGCCCCCAGTACTCCTTAGATGCCAAACAGCTGTGGAAAACACAACCATAAATTCTCACCATATTCTTTGAATTATGTTTTTAGGCCATTTAGGGCCAGTACATAGCTATGAATACTATATATCACACTCATTTCTCAACATCAAATGTAACCTTACACTTAACTCAGGCAAACGCACGCATTAACTGCACCGATAGTTAAAATGACATGTTGTTTCCAAAATATTCCCAAGTATCACAAATCCAATACAAACAATCTCCAATTTAAATCTCGTTTAATGCTTCCCATCCTCTTGTTCTCACGCAGGACTGCCTAACGACTGGACTCTCACAGCGTCTCCCTGGGAATACAGGACCTCTCCTCTCCTCCACTGGTCCTGTCATAGCTGCAATTAATTGTCCCTGACCTCCTGTCTCCGTATGATTTCCAGTGCATTTAATTCAGCATCTCCAGCCGCTCCCTGGTCACAGCGCAGCAGGCCCACATCAGACCGGCAAACCTGATGTAACGTTATATGGTTAATGGTGCATTATTTGTCACATGCACTAAGGTACAGTGAAATTAATTTTGTATACAGTTCAGTATGTATCACTATACATAAGCATTTAGATGCGTCTCAGATACAGCACAAGTGTGCAGTGGTATTACAATGAGACAGCATGCAGAGTCGCCAGTTGGATGCCGTTTTCATTATGGGATCTTCAGAATTGTTATCTTGCCTCTGTATAACAAAGCATTCATCCCTCGAAGCACCGAGGCCTCAGGTCAGGTAGCATTTCCATGGGCAACTCCCGGAGTGCCGCGTGGCAGAACGTCCCGGAGGGCCGCGGGCGGCCACTGAACCCAGACATTGCAGTGGGCCCGGCTCACCCACCACAGAACCGGAGGTGCCCACCTGGAGAGGGGCCGAGGCTCGCCTCCTGCTCACCCCCAAAGGCCGGGAAACGGAGGCCGGAGAGAGTCAGCGGCGGATGCTGGAACAAAGACCGGTGGGAGAGCCGGGGTTTTGCCTTCCTTGCCATCTGGGTCGGCCCACCCCCTCAAGGGACCTCAAGGGCTGAAGACTGAAGGCTGGAATAGGAGGAGACGGGACGGTTCACTGTCGGAACTCTTCTTCAGACTTTGGGTTTGTAAGTTAATTGGTATCTGTAAATTGACCCGAGCGTGCAGAGAGTGGATGAGAAAGTGGGATAACATAGAACTAGTGCGAACAGGTGATTGATGGTTGCCGTGGACTCTGTTGGCTGAAGGGCCTGTTTCCAGTTCTATCACTAAACTGAACTAACTATATTTTCCCTTGGTTCATCATCCTACAGTCAAAACCTCTGAATCTTGAGGTACTAGTGCCATTTCATCTCTGACCTAATGGTGACCTCTCCAAACACTTCCTCCACTGATACCTTCAGCCCATGTATCTCACCACCATTGTGCCTTGCACATTGCCTCATAGATCAGTAAACACGTACACACTCTTGCTGGTGGACTCTCAAACAGACAACGCTGAAACCCCCCCAGCTCACAGGATTTTAGTTTAGTTTAGCTCAGTTTATTATTATTGTCACGTGTACCGAGCTACAGCGAAAAGCTTTTTTGTTGCGTGCTATCAAGTCTAAAGAAGGGTCTCGACCCGAAACGTCACCTATTCCTTTTCTCCAGAAATGATGCCTGTCCCGTTGAATTACTCCAGCCTTACGTGTCTATCTTCCGCTTCTGACTGCACTGCTAATGGATGGTTCATGTTAAGATGCTGGGTTAAAATCCTGAGATCCCTTTTCCTCACTTTGTTAACTATTCCATCAAATCCCTTGACATCTAGATGATGCCAAACATCTATCACTTTGAGTCAAGAAGATCTCACTAATAAATGCTCTAAATTAAATTTGTCACTAATATTCATCTTCTGGACATTCTTGCTTCCAAATTACCTCCAGCTGACTTGCCATTGATTCGATGAATATGCTTCTTAACTTCCTAGTATTGTCTTTTGAATGTATCCCACACTCAGAGTTACCCACTTCCTCAACAAATCCCAGCAGATTTGTGAAACGTACCTTAATCTTCAAATCTCAGTCCTTACCAACAAAGGTCTCTCATATAAGTGCGAAGTTGAGAATTTACTCTCCAGAGATTATTAAGCATATCTTATTGGAGCTCTTTCATAAAGTAAACCCTCATGTGCTGGCATTGGAGAGGGTCCTGAGGAGGTTTACGAGAATGATTGGGTTAACATATGCTGAGCGTTTGGCGACACTGGGCCTGTACTCGCTGGAGTTTAGAAAGATGAGGGGGGACCTCATTGAAGCTTACCACATAGTGAAAGGCCGGGACAGAATGAATGTGGAGAGGATATTTCCACTGATGGGAGAGTCAAGGACCAGAGGCCAGAGCCTCAGAATAAAAGGACGTACCTTTAGAAAGGAGATGAGGAGGAATTTCTTCAGTTAGAAGGTGGTGAATTTATGGAATTCATTGCCAAGGAAGGCTGTGAAGCCATCAATGGATATTTTTAAAGCAGAGACTGACAGGTTATTGATTAGTACAGATGATTAACACCTGTTCAGGTATCTAATCCCATTTCCCAAATCTTAATATAAGCAGAATAAGCTGCCGGAGAAGGTATTTAAGGCAGAAACCATAACAAAGATTTGTGATACATTTAAAAGACATTTGGATAAGTCGATGGATAGAACAGGTTTAGAGGAATGTGGGCCAAATGCAGGCAGGTGGAACTAGTGTAGATGGGGCACCTTGGTTGGCATGGACAAGCTGAGCAAAAGGGCCTGTTTCAATGCTGAATGACTCTATAAGAAGAAACATCTAAGTACTTCTTAAATGCATGTTTCTGTCCCAACCCACACTCCGGCAACAAGCTCCGGACCAGGTGATCCTCAGCATGAAAAGAACATTTCATCAGCATTCCTCTGAACCTTTACCAATTACCTCAGTAATATCTTACACGTCAGTGCTAATATTTGAAAGATAAACATTGGGACGGACTGTGTGTGCCTCATTGTGGCATTATTAGTTGAGTAATCAAAGCATGGACAGCATTGACATTATTACCTGGACGACCATCAACATTAACTTCAGCCGATCTATGAGGCAACTTTACCCCCTTGTTTATTATTGTCACGTGTAACAAGATACAGTGAACAAACTTTTTGTTGCATGCTGTTCAGTCGGTGAAAAATCCATACATAATTACAATCAAGCCATCCAGGATTAAGGATAATGGATATAATGTGCAGGAAAGAGCTGCAGATGCTGGATTAGTGATATAATGTTTAGCACAAGATAAAGTCTGATTAAAGATAGCTCGAAGGTCTTGAATGAGGTAAATGGGAGGACAAGACCACGCTTTAGGTGGTGATAGGATGGTTCTGTAGTCTGATAGCAGCTGGGAAGAAACTGCCCCCGAATCTGGAGTTGTGTGTTTACAAACGTCTGTGCCGCTTGCCTGATGGCAGAGGGGAGAAGAGGGAGCGACCGGACCTTGATTATGCTGATGGCCTTGCGGAGGCAGTGTGAAGCGTGGGTGGAGTCAATGATAGGGAGACTGGTTTTCGTGATGGACTGGGCTGCGTCCACGACTCCCCAATTTCTGCAAACGGGGACTCAAGTTGCATTTGTTTTCCTTTGGAGTGCAGTGTTTTGACGGGGACCTTTAATGGGGAACAAGTTTCTGTTGTTCCTAATTTCAAGCATCCTCAAGAATTTTATTAGCTTATCATTCCCCAGACAGATGTTCCCTGCACTGTTAACGCTGCCTCTTATCAAGCATTCCAGCCCAGACCCATCACATGAATGCATCATTACTACCTTATAGAGCTTGAAGTGGAAGTGTATCGTTGCCATGGCTTGTGTTGTGCCACTATGTACGTATTTATCTTGGCAGAAGGCAATGGCAAGGAGGGATAAGGGTCCTCATATAACTGCACAACAAAGCAATCCACTTCAACTCCAATGGTTGTTGATAGTTATCAGTGGTGCTTTTTATCTGTGGGGCTTTTTAAACCTTTGTTCTCAAAGGTAAACCTTATTGAAATGATGTGAAGCAAGGAGGGGAGAACTGATTGAGACGGATTATTGAGACCTGCCGGTGGAACTGAGGTGAATTATGCTCTTCAGCCAAGGCTACTATTTATTCTCAGGGTCTCTGCTGATCGTGGAGTGGGTGCAGAAGATGGGCCCCACAGGACTGGAACGTAACAGCAGGGTCACTGTAACACAGTGGTGTAATGGTTAAGTTACCGGATTAAAGCAAAACGTTCCACATCATTGAAAATCAGATATGATTTTGAGCATTTAAAAAGCTAGTCTCAGTTACTGTAACCATGAACTTATCAGATTGTTGCAAAAACCTATCTGGTTCACTAACATCTTCCAGACGAGAACTCCTCCATCCTCCAGTGCCCCAATTAGCTGACTTCCGACTGTCCGCTCAGCTTAGAGCCAATTAAAGTCAGTCACAGAGCTTTAGACCACAGAAACAGGCCCTTGGGGCCCAACTGGTCTCATCAAGCTAGTCCCATGCACTTGCCTATGCCTGACCCATATCCATCCTGACCTTTTCTATTCCCATTGCTGATCTAGTGCCTTTTAGACATCTTAATTACGCCCACCTTTATCCATTACTCAAGCTTTGGGCTTTAGACTGTAAGACGCAGCACGGAGACAGGTCCTTCGGCCCACTGAGTCAGCGATCACCCCTCACTCCAACACTATCCTAGGGACAATTTTACCATTTTACCAAAGCCAATTAACATACTAACCAGTACATCTTTGGAGTGTGGGAGGAAACTGGGGCACCCAGAGAAAACCCACGCAGTCAAAGGGAGTATGTACACACTCCATGCAGATAGTACCTGCGGCCAGGATTAAACCCGGGTCTCTGGTGCAGTGAGACAGCAACTCTACCACTTTGCCGCTGTGCAGCCTCTCGTTCCATGTATACACCACCAGCCTCGGTGTGAAAAGGTTTTCCCTCAGCTCTGTTTTTTATCTTCCCTTTCTTGTGGTCACGGTGGGCCGAAGGGCCTGTTTCCTTGCTGTATCTCTTGTCTAGAGTGTAAAGTCGAAAATAACTCCTCTTAATGTGAATTGAGTAAGGACTAGGGCTATTTACAAGAGGAGTGCAGACCTAAGGAGGTGAAAAACGAACAGAGATGGAGGAATCAAACTGGGGAGGACCAAGGGATATGAGTTTAATCCATGATTAGGCTGGGCGATTTTTATTTTCCAAGATAATGACCATAAACATTTTTACACAAAGGGTGGTGGGTATATGGAATAAGCTGCCAGAGGAGGCTGTTGAGGCAGGTACAATCGCAAAGTTTAAAATACATTTGGACAGGTACGTGGATAGGATAGGTTTAGAGGGATAGGGATCTAACATAGGTAGGTGGGAACAGTGTAGATGGAGCATGTTGGCCAGCGTGGGCAAGTTGGGCCAAAGGGCCTGTTTCCACTCTGTATGATTCTATGACTCTAACTGCTCTGTATTGCTGGCTGGTGCAGTGGGCTGAGACTCCCTATGGACCTCCAAGAGGGAGGAGTTAGTTGCAATGTCAGATAAAATGTCAGCAGTTTTACACAATGCACGCGATCCACTGGTTCACTGGTGCTGTATTTGTCACATGGACAACTGGGCAGTGAAATTATTTTTGCATATTTGCACATGCAGGCGCCGCCATGTTTTGGCGGCATTTCCGAAGTCCGAAGTCTGATCCGCCCGCACGCTCGGTCTATTGGAGCGGTTCCCGATCCATGGAAAGCCCCGGGCTCCTGCAGGGCCTTCCTCCGTCGCTCCCCGAGCGGATCGGCCCGCGAACCGCCCCTCCCCTCGCCCGGCCCAGAGGCACTTCTCGAAGACCAGGTTATTCTCCTGCGATTGGATTGGATCACTTAGGAGGTTGGAATATAGTGAAGCCTGTGAGGAATTCCACACTTTATTCTTTCAACCCTTGACTTTTGGATCTTCAAATGTTTCCTTACCTCCTGCAGATGATTACTCTATCTTGAGTCTTGCTGTTCCTACAGGTTTGATAGACCAGCAAGCCCATTGCTCTTGAAAGACACAAAGTGCTGGAGTTAATCAGCGGGTCAGGCAGCATTTGTGGAGACATTGGACGGGTGACATTGCGGGATGGGAACCTGCCTCACACTGAAAGTAGGGGATGGGAAGGGCTGGAGGCGGGAAAAAAACAGGAAGAATCAGGTGCCAGTCACAAACATAGCCGTTGCCATGCTGCCTCTATTCATTCAGCAAGGCTTTCCATTTTGGTTAACATGAGACTTGTAACTGTTTAAATGTTTTCAATCTGAATCACTGACAGGTAGAACAAAGCTGCTGTTAAGGAGATGGAAACATTTCGGAATGATGTAGCTGAAGGTTAACAAGGACAAAAATGACAAGAGTTCTTACATTACATTTTGCATCCAGCGCACTAATGCCTACATTTATTTTGGTATCAGATTACAAGAAAATATATCAACCAGCATCGTAAAACATTGCACTGAACATGTAAGACTTGAAATAAATGTAATTTAGTCATCGAGTACCGACAGATCTGCAATTAAATTTGACGGGATACAAGGCAGCCATTTTATCAAGGCCCACGGATGCTATTGTTGCTGTTAGGTGGAGACACGTTGAATGCTATTAAATATAGTAACACATCTTGGAAGCATTATTGCATGTGCCCCTATGGTCATGGAAACATAATTGTCCACATGTGAGCTTGTGATAATGTGAAAGGATTGCATCTATCTGATCTTCACTGCACATGTTTCCAATCTGTATATTCAGGACTATTATCATAGAGCCACTCTCAGCTTCAATGGGTAAATTACAAGAACCTACAATTTAGTGCTTATTTTATTTGTTTCAAATTTCAGAATCTCAACTATAAATATTAACAGGGCTGTGATTGCTACAGTATATGTGGGTATTCAATGTCAGAAACCCAAATGGTCCGAAAGTCACAGTCACAAAGTCACATCTGGTTTGTGCTTCAATGTTGCTTCAAAGCATTTTAGCTTTTTAATTAGAGTGAGGGACTTTTTTTTTACACCCAGTGTTCTCAATGATCAGACATGATGGGGTTGAATGGATAACTGGATCCACTGTGATTTTCGTTGCAACACAAACATTTATGTTGCTGGCTTTTCCCTGCAGCTTTAACCATTTGTTTCCGTGCGTCTGTGGGGATTGGAAAGAGCAAATTTAAGAGGGGCAGTTAATGAAAGGAAGCAGGGAGTCAGCAAAGCCATGGCCATACATGGCTTGGTTTCACACCCCCAAATCTCCCAAGACTCAATGAGTTCTAGCCAAGGAACTGGGGTCAACAAAACTATTTGAAGATCACTTCTAACATTTAGCTTCATTGTGCCAAGGGTTAGAACTGCAAATTGCCTGAGGTGGGCCAATTTCAGCTTAATTGTAGAAATATTGCCTTTCAGTTGAATGCATCAGTGTAATAGAAGTGTTGCATTGTAAGAGAGTGTTATATTGTCAAATGTCCCCAAACAGAACAATGAAATAGGATCTTCACAGTGAAGTGTTTACTTTAGTTATTTTATTGTCACGTGTACCGAGGTACAGTGAACAGCGTTTGTTGCGTGTTAACCAGTCAGCGGAAAGACTATATATGATTACGGTCAAGCCATCCACAGCATACTGTACATGACAAAGGGAATAATGTAGGGATCTGGGTAGCATTGTAGAGCAGAAGGATCTTGGAGTACAGCTACATACGTCCTTGAAAGTGGCGTCACGGGTAGATAAGGTGGTAAAGGAGGCTTGCTGCACATTGACCTTCTGCAGTCACGGTATTGAGCTGGAAGTTAGGGTGTCATGCTACAGTTATACAACCCGGTGGTGAGGCTGCATTTGGAGCAATGTGGTCAGCTTTGGTCACTCTGTTTATACAAAGGATGCCATTGAGATGGAAAGTGTACAGGGAAGATTTACGAGGATATTGCCAGCACTCGAGGTCCTGAGCTATAAGGGGAGATTAGGCAAACTAGGACTTTATTCCTTGGAGCACAGAGGCTAAGGGACGATCTTATAGAGGTGTAAGAAATCATGAGGGGAATTGAAATGGTGAATGCACAGTCCTTTACCCAGGGTAATAGGCACAGGCTGGCACGATGAGCATTTACGTGCCCACCGCTCCCAACCCTCATATTATTAAGGTCATCTGGTAGTTCTACTCTTCTCTAATCTTACTCTGTTCAGTTGTTGAACTGAACTGTTATCTGTGATTTCACACCGCTGCTTTGAAGATTGACGTGCTCAGCGGACTGACGGCCTTCTTCATGTAAACACTCATTGTAACTCCTCATAAAATCAAGATCAAACTTCAAACTGGTAAGTTCTCATTTAATCTTACTATCTTTTTTGCCTTGGGCAAGTTGGGCCGGGGGACCTATTTCCATGCTGTATGAGTCTACAACTCTAAAGCATTGTGAAGTACTGTGGGATAAACAGAAGGCACAAAGGATGCTTTGTGGCCAGAAATTCCTTCTTCCTTAAGTTATTTTACTTGAAAACCAACTTTCAGATGGCATTAATGGTCAGATTAGACGCAGGACTGCATTGTCATATATCAAAGTTAGACTTGACAGAGGTCTAAGTGCGTACTATTTATGCAACCACACCGGCCCAACCTTCAATAAACTTTGGCATGCATAAGGAATAATTGTCCTTAGAGTTTCACTAATCCCCTGAAACTCATATGCGACAGAGATGAACTGGAATTACAATAGTTTTCCTGTGTTAGGTTCCAGCACATTACAAGTCAGTAATATCAGGGACTTACTAAACCATAAATCAGGCGTACAACAATAAATGTACAACAATAAATCCCAGGAAGTTAAAATTCCGAGTTCATTATGGCTGAAAATGTAACAAACAGATCTGTCAACATTCGATGTACAGTTTGCGCGAGTCTTCCATTCCTTAGGATAATTCAACAGCCCAATATAAGTAATGCAAAACATGCAAACACACATGAGTAATGGCCAAAAGAGTCCAGAGAGTCCTTTGTGCAACCAAGACAGTCCATAGAAGTTCATAGTTGCTGAGCTTAATGTTATATGTAGGAAAGAACTGCAGATGCTGGTTACTGCAGATGCTGATAGACACAAAAAGCTGGAGTAACTCAGCAGGCCAGGGAGCATCTCTGAAGGGAAGGAATGGGTGATGTTTTGGGTTGAGATCCTTCTTCAGACTCAAAGATGAGTCTGAAGAAGAGTCTCGACCGGAAACATCACCCATTCCTTCTCTCCAGGATGCTGCCTGTCCCACTGAGTTACTGCAGTTTTTTGAGGTTAATGTTATGTAGTGATAAAGAGCATGACGGTTGTTGGGAAGAAGCTGTTCTTGATCCTGGTGGTTCACTTGGTTCCTGTACCTAATTCTGGGTGATAGGAGTGAAATGAGAGAATGGCGAAGGTGGTGTGGGTCTTTCAAGAAAGAAAGAAAGAAAGAGAGAAAGAAGGAAAGAAAGAAAGAGAGAAAGAAAGAAAGAAAGAAAGAAAGAAAGAAAGAAAGAAAGAAAGAAAGAAAGAAAGAAAGAAAGAAAGAAAGAAAGAAAGAAAGAAAGAAAGAAAGAAAGAAAGAAAGAAAGAAAGAAAGAAGAGAGAGAGAAAGAAAGAAAGAAAGAAAGAAAGAAAGAAAGAAAGAAAGAAAGAAAGAAAGAAAGAAAGAAAGAAAGAAAGAAAGAAGAAAGAAAGAAAGAAAGAAAGAAAGAAAGAAAGAAAGAAAGAAAGAAAGAAAGAAAGGAAAGAAAGAAAGAAAGAAAGAAAGAAAGAAAGAAAGAAAGAAAGAAAGAGAAAGAAAGAAAGAAAGAAAGAAAGAAAGAAAGAAAGAAAGAAAGAAAGAAAGAAAGAAAGAAAGAAAGAAAGAAAGAAAGAAAGAAAGAAAGAAAGAAAGAAGAAAGAAAGAAGAAAGAAGAAAGAAATAGAGAAAGAAAGAAAGAAAGAAAGAAAGAAAGAAAGAAAGAAAGAAAGAAAGAAAGAAAGAAAGAAAGAAAGAAAGAAAGAAAGAAAGAAAGAAAGAAAGAAGGAAAGAAAGAAAGAAAGAAAGAAAGAAAGAGAGAAAGAAAGAAAGAAAGAAAGAAAGAGAGAAAGAGAAAGAAATAGAGAGGAAGGAAGGAAGGAAGGAAGGAAGGAAGGAAGGAAGGAAGGAAGGAAGGAAGGAAGGAAGGACGACAGAAAGGGAAAGAGGGAAAGAAGGAACGAAGGAAAGAGAGAGAGGGAGAGAGGGAAAGAAGGAAAAAATGAAAGAAGAAAAGAAAGAATGAAAGAAAGAGGTACTGGACATAAAAACTAGAGCGTGTACTGGACTTTGAAAATGACGTCAAAACATGGTGCCTCTGGCAAGCGGGCTCGGGAGATTATTTCTGTACATTTGCTAATTGAGGATTGGGGGTATGGCAGCGCTCTACTGGAATGCTTGTAAGAAAATAATTTCACTGTGTGTTAGCACTTTGCACATGTGACAATAAAACCTTCATCATTGAGGCATACTGGATGACTAAACTCTATGTATCGTGAGAGAATAGAATTGAGACTTTGACAACATGCATTGCACCTGCTGGTCTCAAGAGATGAACAAACAAACATAGAACCATTTTGACTTGATCTTTAAAAATAAAACCCCAAATATAATGAGACAATGTGCCCTCTGGTGCAGGAATCTAAATCCTTTCATGGTTTATTCATTAAAGAAAACTTTGCAGTTCTTCCATGTGCATCGGTGTTTCCTGTGCAGTGTTTCAAGCTGACATCAAGTCAGAGGCTAATTACTAACGAAGACCCAAAAGAGCATTTGAACTCGAGCAGCATTTTCAAATAGCTTCAGGTGATCCAGCTGTAAGTGGTGGCTTGCTTTCAAAGGTCAGGGGGTAGTGATCTTCAGCGGCCTATGGGGGATGGCTTGTGGAGAAATATTCATGGGATTCCTTCTTCCACAGTCTTCCATGTCGGAGGATCAAGTACCAGAGGACATAGGTTTAAGGTGAGAAGGGAAAAATGTAATAGGAACCTGAAGAGCAAGATGTTTTCCATTCAGAGGGTGGTGGGTGTCTGGAATGAACTGCCAGAGGGGGTTTTCTCTCAAAAACAACATTTAAAAGACTCTTGGACAGGTACATGGTTAGGAAATGTTTAGAGGCAAATGGACCAAATATGGGCAAATGGGATTAGCTTAGGTAGGGCATCTTGGTCATCATGGGCAGGTTGGGCTGAAGGACCTGTTTCCATCCTTCCTAATCAAGACCCTATCAATCTCCATTTTACAAATACCCATGGTTTTGGCCTGTCTGTAGCGATGAATTCCACAGATTCACCACCTTCTGGCTGAAGAAATTCCTACTTATTGATTGATATATTGAATGATTGATTGTTTGATTGTCATATGAACCAATAACAGAACAGTCTTATTTGCAGAAGTATAACATGCCGGTAAATACAATATTCAATTGATAATAGATAATAAACAAAAAAATGAAGATAATTCAAGGCATGATCTAAGTTTGTAGATGACACAAAGGTTGGTAAATTTGTCGACAATCTGGATAGTCTTATGCTGCAGTGTAGGAAGGAACTGCAGATGCTGGTTTACACCGAAGATAGAATGGAGTATCAAGAGAGTTTATTGTCATGTGTCCCAGATAGGACAATGCAATCCTTGCTTTGCTCCAGCACAACAGAATACAGAAGGCATGAATACAGAACAGATCAGTGTGTCCATATACCATTGTATAAATATATACACACATGAATAAATAAAACAGATAAAGTGCAAATAAACTGATAATGGGCTATTAATGTTCAGAGTTTTGTTTGAGTTGAGTTCAATAGCCGGATGGCTGTGGGAAAGAAGCTGTTTCTGAACTTGGACGTTGCAGTCTTCAGGCTCCTGTACCTTCTGTCTGAAGGTAGCGGGGAGATGAGTGTGTGGCCAGGATGATGTGGGTCCTTGATGATGCTGCCAGCCTTTTTGAGGCAGCGACTGCGATAGATCCCCTCGATGGTAGGGAGGTCAAGAGCCGATGACGGACTGGGCAGTGTTTACTACTTTTTGTAGTTGTTTTCGCTCCTGGGCGCTCAAGGTGCCGAACCAAGCCACGATGCAACCGGTCAGCAAGCTCTCTACTGTGCTGGAGCAACTCAGCGGGACAGGCAGCATCTCTGGAGAGGAGGAATGTATGACGTTTGGGGTTGAGACCCTACTTCAGACTGAGTCAGGGGAGAGGGAGACACAGATAAGGATGGGTAAGGTGTGAAAATGAGACAACAAAGGTTACAGGGTTTATTGGCATGTTCATTAGTTCATAAGTGATAGGAGCAGGATTAGACCATTTGGCCCATCAAGTCTACTCCGTTATTCCATCATGGCTGATCTATCTTTCCCTCTTAACCCCATTCTCCTGCCTTCCCCCCATAACTGCTGACACCCGTACTAATCATGTATACAGATGTACAGGGAATTGCTTGTGAATTGCAATCAAACCTGGGAGATGAGGGGGCAGCGGCTGGAGCGGGTGGGTGGAGCGCTTGTGTCAGTCACGGTTTGTGAGGTTGGCGGAGGAGACCGCTGTGAGGGACGTACAGCAGCCGGGTGAGCGTGTGAACCAAGCACAGCCTGCCACAGCTTCACGGAACGGCGGTGGAAGGAGCCGACGGCATCGCGCTGGGCCGTCGTGATCCCTGCTTCGTCGATCCAGTGACACCAGACCTTAAAGAGAGACACTAAGATCTCCTTTGGCCAAGATCGGACCTCTGAGACGTGGATATTGCAAGATGACGTTGGAATCTGGTGATCATCTCATCTATGTGCTGTTCCAGAAGAGGATCTATGGTACTCACGCATAGTGTGATTTGATTGGAAAGCAAACAGAACAAGTCTTTCACTGTATATCGGTATACATGATTAGTCCGGGTGTCAGGGGTTATGGGGAGAAGGCGGGAGAATGGGCTTAAGAGGGAAAGACAGATCAGCCATGATTGAATGGCGGAGTGGACTTGATGGGCCAAATGGCCTAAATCTGCTCCTATCACTGATGAGCTTATGAACATGCCAATAAACGAACTAGCCAACTAAATAACAGGACGGCACAGTGGCGCAGCTGGTAGAGCTACTGCCTGACAGCATCAGAGACCCAGGTTCGATGCTGACCTTGGGTGCTGTCTGTATGGAATATACATTTTCACCCTGTGACCGCATGGGTTACATTGGGGTGTTCTAGTTTTCTCCAACCTCCCGAAGACGTTGAGATTAATTGGCCTCAGTAAATTGCCCATGGTGTGTGAAGAGTGGATGAGCAAGTGGTGTTTCTTCCCAGCTGTTATCAGGCAACTGAATGTCCTCTTATCAACTGGAGTCCTTATCTTCAAGGGCCTGTCCCACTTACGCGGCTTTTACGGCGAAGCGCGGCACCCGACATAGGTCGTCAAAAATTGTTCAACATGTTGAAAATTCAACGGCGACCAGAAAGACACTATGACTCGGAGACTACTCACGGCCATATAGGCGACCCCCTGGCGACATGTCGTGGGGTGAAGCCTGTATAGTCGTGAGTAGTCGCCCAAAGAGCCGTACCTTGTTCTGGTCGCTGCTGGATTTGCTTTCTTGCCTGAAGAACATCAATAAAGCAATTGGGTTCTTCCACCACCCAGCAGTAATGTTCCTGTCAATCCCACTCCTGCTTTCATACCCCAAAAAAATCTAATTCCCGATCATCGTGATGGGTTTTTGAACTCTTTTCTCCAGACTATTAGCTGATCTTTATGCAATCTTCATGTGACAATAAAACTGAAATTCATAGGCAGGAATAAGTGGACCACTCTTAACAGAAATGCATCAATTTCAAGGGCTGGAGAGCGAAAACGTCATTTTTCCAACAGCTTGCATGCATCAGAAACTTGCGAAGGAAGTTATGCATGTCACGTTAGCTCAATTTCACACAGCCCTGGTGTCCAGCTATTGAAATCACAACAATCTGTCGATTGAGACAATTCTGTCTGTATTTCTTTCCTTAATTACCCAGTTTTCAAAGGTAGTGCAGGGTACTTCCTGCTGTGGGAGCACAGCCTAATGGCTAAAAGAGCCTCGCTTACAGTGGTGCATAAGCATATAAGAAAACCTAGAAACATTTTCCCATTTAGAACTGGCAGCGCAGTGATACAATGGTTAGTGCTGCCTTGGATGAATAGAATTTAGTTTAGTTTTATTTTTAGAGATTTTAGAGATTTTTTAGAGATGCCCTTAGGCCCACCGTTTCCGTGCCAACCAGCGATCCCCATACACTAAGACTATCCTACGGACTAGGAACAATTTATAATGTTATCAAAGCCAATTAGCCTACAAACCTGTATGTCTTTGGAAGGCGGGTGGAAACCGGAGCTCCTGGAGAAAATCCACGTGGTCGTGGGGAGAATGTACAAACAGCACCCATAGACAGGATCAAACCTGCGTCTCTGGCGCTGTAAGGCAGCAAACTTGACCGCTGTGCCACCGTGGTACCTTGATGTATTAGGCATCCTGATTTGAAACGCAGCAGGCAGTGTTGTGGATAAGTTCACATATATAGATGGTGGAAGCTAGGATGTTGAAGGATATTTAGTTAGCTAGAGGTAACTAAAGCCACTGTCCCACTTAGGACCTCTGGTGACCTTGCCCGCCACCCAAGGTTTCCATGAGGTCACAGGAGGTTTTGGTCACTCTCCCTAATGGTCGAAAGTGGTTTCCGCATGGTCGAGGCTTCATCTAGGTTGCTGCTATTTTTTCATCATGATTAAAACCGGCCTCGACTAAAAATAGGTTGCCGTTTTAAAAATGGATCATTTTGTTAGTCGCAGGTCTCAGTCGAAGCCGGTTTTCTTCATAGTCGAGGAAGGTTTTCTACATGTGCGTGGGAGGTGGTAGGAGGTTGCAGGTCACCTCGACCTTGATTTATTTTTGGGTGGCGGGCAAGGTCACCAGAGGTTGCTGTTTAGGTCTCCTAAGTGGGACACGTTCTTAAGGCTCTGATGATGGCCAGAGTCAGAAGATATTAATGAGGTAGAATTCGCTGAACCTGCTGTTGCACTAGTTGTGGAGTTTCCCACTAACGCTTCCAGTTCAGATGTAGCACAAAGTAGACTCAATTCCAACTGCATTGACACAGTATGTCTGCATACTAACCACAGCAGTCTAGGGCTATCTTAGATCATTTTCACAAATACTTAACGAATGTTGGTGGCCCCGTGCAGATCAGCTTACCATTCTAATATCCGTGTCAAACATTTCTAATTGTGTACGGTGCACAAAGCTTGTTCCACTCTTGTTCAAAAATAACATGCCTGAACCCCACCCCACCATTCATCTTGAAGGCCTCTCTCGCTGAATCTGCCAAGTTGCAAGCCCTTCTCCCCTCCCGTCCCACACACACAAGCAAGTGGCTTCATTTAATATCTTTACAACTGGTGGAAAGAGGATTTTCTATCATCCCATCAATTTGAGCTAAATTGAAACCAAGGGTCCCAGAAGTGGGATTTCATCATTTTAAAAGGAGGGAAAAGGGAGGAGGTTCTGGAATAGATTAATGTCGTGAGTCTTGTTGCACTATCCAGCTTTCAAATGCTGATGTTATTCCACTTTGGGGGAAATTCGCTTTCCGTCATTTGCACTAAACATCATATTCTAATCCACTTTTGAAATTCAGATGCATTGACCTCTGTGGAGCTATATTATGGAAGCAGAGTGCAGCTGTTTCTATGCATACCTGTGCAGTGCAGCCACAGAGGATGAGGTTTACAGCGAGAATTATGAGGAACATACAGCACAGAAACAGGGCAACCAGTTTATGCTCTGCTTCAGATTTATATTTTTGGCTCATACTAACATTAATATTGTGGTTGGCATGAATAAATAAGTTCAGCTGAAGGGCCTGTTCCCATGCTTAATTAATTAATTGATTGAAAGATACAGCACAGAAACAGGCCCTTCGGCCCACCACATCCATGCTGAACATTGATGACCCATTCACACTAGTTCTATGCTATCCCACTTCCGCATCCATTCCCTACACAATTTAAAGAAGCCAATTAACCTACAAACCCGAATGCGTTTGGGATGTGAGAGAAAAACGGAGGGCCCGGTGGAAACTCGCACGGTCACAGGGAGAATTTGTAAACGCCACACAGACAGCTCCCTAAGTCTGGATTTCTGGCTCTGTGAGGTGACAACTACGGCACTGTGCCGCCCTTGTGGTCTGTGACCCTATGACACAAAATAAACAGAACCAACAATAAATCCTCAATGTACCACACAAGGAGATGAGAGCATGACAGTATATCATGGTTAATCAATAGGATCTGAAAATACGCAAATCCAAGAGAAATTTGGTCAGAAACATTGCTCACCATGATAACCATCAGAATGCATACGGATTAGATTATGACAGTGGAATACAACCAATACAAATACATGTAACCATAGTCCTAGCCACAGGATGATGACCCAGAGCATCCCACAAACCAACCTCCCTTCCAATGACTCCATCGGCACTTCACGCTGCCTCGGCAAGGACCCGTCTCACCCTGGTCACTCCCTCTTCTCCCCTCTCCCATCCGGCAAGATGTACAGAAGTGTGTAAACGCACACCTCCAGATTCAGGTGCAGTTTCTTCCCAGCTGTTATCAGGCAACTGAGCCATCCCATCAACAACTAGAGAGCAGTCCTGAGCTACTACCTACCTCACTGTTGACCCTCGGATTATCTTTAATCGGACCTTACTGGACTTTGCCTTGCACTAAACGTTATTCCCTTTATCGTGTATTTGTCCACGGTGGATGGCTCTATTGTAATCATGTATAATCTTCCCGCTGACAGGTTAGCACGCAACAAATGCTTTTCACTGTACCTCAGTACACGTGGCAATAAAGTATCTCGAACTTGGTCAATAAAATGAAGGAAAATCTTTCTCCCAATGATTTGGCTGGTAAGATCCGACTGGTGCAGTTGTAAACTAGCCCGTCCCCAAGACTCAAAGCTCATTTCTTGACTGATGCACCGGATTTCTTCTTTGCCAAGAAGGGCAAACCAACCGGGATACTCACACCTAATTGCCAAGTCAATTAACCCTCCTGGAACTAGCTCTGTCCTACATACTGGGGAAAATTTGCAGAAGCCAATCGACCTACAAACCTTCACTTCTTTGGAGTGTGGGGTGAAACCAGTGCACCGGGAGAAAACTCTTGCGGACACGAACGGACAAACTCTGCACAGATAGCACCCGTGGTCAGGTTCGAACCTGGGTCTCTGGCGCTGTAAGGCAGCAACTCTACTGCTGTGCCCTTTGTTCTCCCTGCCCTTCACCTGTATTCTCTGCAAGTTGAAAACATTTTTAATCGCTAGTTTTTTTCTCATGTTATGATCTCTGCTGGTGCTGCCTGGTCTGATGCCTATTTCTACTGTGAATAAAACTAAACCCTGGCCACAAAATGTAAGCCTAATAACCAATGTAGCGCTTGTTATCGCACGGATTTCCCAATGGTCCACACACAAGCCTGAACTCTAAGAGGACCAAAATCTGCTCAATCCATCAGATTGAGGCACCTTCACCACTGTATTTATTTAAAGAGAAAATGGAAATTGAATAATAATTGCTTTATTCCCCTTTCTATAGCGTTTTTTGCATTCCTAACTGTTAAGAAACAGGGAATAATTTGGTTAATTATAGGCCACAAACACCTAATTACTCATTCACCCAGAAGTTAACACAACGAAGGTATGTTCAGTGTTAAACCACACGACAAGCCCACAACAGCATGTTCCTAAACAGCCTGAAGTCAATCCATTTTCCTACCAATAAACCAATTAACACGCTTGCTGGCTAATGGTAGCCTTCAAAACAAATTCTTTGTTTAATATTTAAGAGTCCAGAGTGTTTTATTGTCATGTGTCCCAGATAGAACAATGACATTCCTACTTGCTGCAGCACAACAGAATATGTAAACATAGTACACTAAACAATATGATAAATGAGAGAGAAACAAGAAGTTCAATGTGTATATATACATACCCACAAGTACACACATATATATATAATATCTATTTATATAAAATATTATACACATACATATATAGAAAAAATACATACACATACTGAAAAAAAAAAACAATAGTAGTACAATAATAATAATAATAATAATAATAATAATAGTCTATATTTAAGAAAGTTTTTTGTGCTCTACAGATGTTACAATATCACTGCTTGTCCACAGCTCCATGAATTCATCATTCCTGCTTCCCCCCAACAGGCAGCCCCACTCTCCCTCCCCGCACCATCACTGAACAATTTATGAACTGAGTCTTGGGCTCCTGTCCAAATTAAATCACTCGTCCATTTTGCTCCATCTCGTTGAAATGCGGCCACAAAAGGAGCACTGAATTCTCTGTAACAAGACACAGATGATCTCCGAGGACCATACAGAAAACATGGAAGTTTAGTTTAGTTTAGAGACGCAGCGTGGAAACAGGCCTTTCGGCCCACCAGGTCCGTGCCGACAAGCGATCCCTGCACATTAACACCATGCTACACACGCTAGGAACAATTTATAATTATGCCGAGCCAATTAACCTACAAACCTGTACGTCTTTGGACTGTGGGATTAAACCGGAAATCCTGGAGAAAACCCACGCGGTCACAAGGAGAACATACAAACTTCGTACGGACGGCACCCATAGTCAGGATCGAACCCGGGTCTCTACCGCTGCGCCACCATGCCGCCCCTATCTTTTGTTGGAAGAGAGGAGAGAAAAGTCAGGTTTGGTGGGTAGCCTGTGTTAGAAAAGAGCGTCGCACTTTTGAACTCCGAATGAGAGAGACAGTCACGCAGCTATTTGGAGATCAAACTCAGGCGTTAATAACTTTTATTTTGATTGCTGTCTATTTCTTTCCAGTTTAAGCTTCACTTGCTCTCTATCTTACCTATACTAAAATCGTAAAGGCAGCATATAGTGACAGAATAATTCCAAACTAGGATAGAAATGATGTGATAATAACAACCCCTTCATTCTAGCCTGAATTGACAGGAATTAATTTTACACATGTAATTTGCATGACCAAACTATCTTCCACTCACTGCATCTCTGTTGGAAAAATGGCACATTTTATTAAGATCCTTTGCTGTGTTTTTAGTCATGAATCTTTGCTGCTGTTCGTTGAAATTTTAGACTTTAGAGTTGAGAGATACAATGCGGAAATAGGCCCTTTGGCCCACCGGGTCCGCGCTGACCAGCGATAAACCTGTACACTGACGCTATCCTACACACTAGAGACAATTTACAATTATTACAAAAAACAATTAACCTACAAACCTGTACATCTTTGGAGTGTGGGAGGAAACCGGAGCTCCCAGAGAGAACCCTCATGGTCCAAATCAAAGTCAGTCAAAGTCAATTTTATTTGTCACAAGCACATTACATGCAGTGAAATGAATTTGCCAGCAGCGATACACTTAAAAAGAACACACAATACACAATAAAATTTAACACAAACATCCACCACAGCATTCTTCTCTGTGGTGGAAGGCCACAAGGTTCAGCCAGTTCTCCTCCCTTGTTCACCCGCGGTCGGGGCCATAGACTCCGCGTCTTGGAGGTCCCGAATTGGCACTTTCCTACCGGAGACCGCTGCTTCACAGGGAGAACATACAAATTCCATGCAGCCAGCAGCCGTAGGGAGAATCGAACGTGGAGCTCTGGCTCCGTAAGGCAGCAACTCTACCACTGCGCCACCGTGCCACCCTCTCTTCTGTTTGCTAAATAAATACACGGCCTGTTGTCAGACGAGTGGGGTGGATATCAGGTGTGGTTATAAGCTATTGGGGGAGGGTTGACCTGAACTTGGGAGCCATAAGGAAAGTCAAGGTAGAAAGAATGGCTCTCACATCCGTCATCCCACAGCAGGTATCCAAGCTCCACTAGACAGGAGTGCATCAAATGCATGGAATACATAGAGTAATAATCATAGTCATACAGCATGGAAACAGACCCTTCAGCCCAACTTGCCCACGCCGACCAGCATGCCCCATCTACACTAGTCCCATCTGCCCATGCTTGGCCCACAAACATCTAAACCTATCCTATCCATGTACCTGTCCAAATGCCCCTTAATAGTTATGATAGTACCTGGTTCAACTACCTCCTCCATCAACTCGTTCCATTCACTCACCACTCTTTTTTTAAAAGTTTAATTTAGAGATACAGCGTGGAAACAGGCCCTTCGGTCCACCGGTTCCACGCCAACACACTAACACCATCCTACACACACTAGGGACAATTTTTACATTTACCAAGCCAATTAACCCACAAACCTGTACATCTTTGGAGTGTGGGAGAAAACCCACACGGTCACGGGGAGGACGTGCAAACTCCGTACAGACAGCACACGTGGTCGGGGTCGAACCCGGCTCTCCGGCGCTGCATTCGCTGTAAGGCAGCAACTCTACTTTTGCGCCACCGTGCAGAGCTGGAGTTGCTGCCTGACAGCGAATGCACTGTCCTTTGTGTCAAAATGTTGCCCCTCAGATTCCTATTCAATCTTTTCCCCTTTGCCCTGAATAGGTTCCTGGTTCTCAATTCCCCGACTCTGGGTAAAAGACTTTGTGCGTTTACCTGATCTATTCCTCTCATGATTTTGTGCACCGCTATAAGATCACCTCTTATCCTCCAGCGCTCCAGGAATAAAGTCCTAGCCTGCTCAACCCCCCCCCTGTAGCTCAGGCCCTCAAGTCCTAGCAACATCTAGGAACCTGGATAGAAATGTCAGAATTCCTCATCTTGGAAAAACCTCTTTAATTTTCCAATTTGCAATTTCTAATCAATTATTTGATCATGAACCATATTGTTGTTTTGGGAAACTAGCTGTGTATAAATTAGCTGCCATTTCCCACATTATTAAAGAACGACACTTCAGAAGATACGTCATGGTACTGTACATGTGGTATTGAAAAGCATTCTGTAAATGTTGAACATCATCCTTTATTATGTAATTAAGACCACAGATCACGTTGGCCTCTTTCATCTGGTTGGACCACAATCCCATGTTGGAAATTCACTGTGATGGATGTTTATGTAAATTGTGTTAATTGTGTGTATAGGTTTTTTCATGTTTGTATGACAGCAGAAACTTAATTTCGTTTCAACTTAGGTTCAAATGACAATAAACGGTATTCTGATTCTTCTCCACGTCGTCTCACCAAATACAATGATTGAATGCCTGAATTAAATGGCATGGAAATATGTCCTTCAGCCCACCAAAACCAGGTACACACATCACCCATTCACACTCGTTCTATGCCTTCCAATTTTTGCAACCAGCTCACTCCACATACCCACCACTCCCCAAGCTCCTACTAAATTTTTCCCCTCTCTAAATCTATGTCCTATAGATCTTGGTTCCCCTGGTCTGGGTAAAAGACTTTGTGCATTCACCCTATCTATTTCCCTCATGATTTTATACATCTTTCTCAGACTCCTGCATTCCAAGGAATAAAATCCTAGCTTGCCCAACTTCTCCCTGTAGCTTACCCGCTCAAGTCCAGGCAACTTCGTCGTAAATCTTCTCTGCATCTTTTCCAGTTTACGCTGCCAAAAGATCGTTCTGTTAGAAGAAGGATTGAGCAGAAGGGTAGAGACCTATCCTGCCCTAATTTGATTTCAGATTCCAGAAGCAATCATCCACACGTGCCATAAATTCCATCGAAAGAGGTAGAATTTCAACATTATTACTGATCAGCAAGGCCACACAATGCATTTCAGCGCAACAAATTATGGCCTCTCTTCACCAATTGAGAGTGTCCCTTTCACTTGTTCAAGTCTTCTAGCAGGTTTTCTTTAAGCAGTATTTTCCAAAGGCTGACATTTCCCTCCACAATGTGGGAGAGACTCCAGAAATAACACATTCAATGTGGAGTTAAGTGCTTTTAAGAGTCTCTTGTAAAGGTCCTACTGAAGAGAGGAGGTAGGGAAACATGGTAAAGCCAAAACGGGTCACATTTTTTTTCTCTTAAGTATAGTTGAATCTTGGTAAACATGCAACTTATTTGCCAAGGAATGTTAACTTTGGAAGGGAAGCTCTATAATTCCAAGGTTAAGAAAATAGCCCAGTTTCCTGATCCTTGTACCCCACAGCTCATTGATCAATCATTCTGTTATTCGATCTGAGTAAAAAAGAGACGGAAGAAAGAGGCTGGTTCAACTTCTCACATTCTTCTCCCTGAGACATTAAGAGGTGCAAAAATATGTTGCTACTCCTAGTACTGAAATATGACAATTAATGTGTAGGAAGTTCAGATTCAGTTTAGTTTATTGTCACGTGTGCTTTGTGTCATCTGCAAATTTGCTAGTACAGTGAAAAGCTTTTTGCTGCATGCTAACCAGTCAGTAGAAAGGCAATACATGATTACTAACGAGCCATTCACAGTGTATAGATAGATATATGATAAGGAAATAATGTTTGGTGCAAGGTAAAGCCAGCAAAGTACGATCAAGGATAGTCCGAGGGTGATCAAAGAGGTAGATTGTGGTTCAGCACCTGGTTGTGGTCGGATAAAGGGTGATAGGATCTGTGGGACGGCACTGCAGATGCCGGTTTACACTGAAGACAGACACAAAATACAGGAGTAACTCAGTGGGTCACACAGTATCTCTTGCCAAAAGGAATAGGTGACGTTTCGGATCGGAATCCTTCTTCCGAACCTTATTTCTCCAGGGATGCTGCCTGACCCACCGAGCTACTCCAGCATTTTTATGTCTAATATGACAATTAAGATAACTTTGACATTTCCTCAACATTTGCAATTTACTAGAAAACTGTGGCTTCAAAACTAAATCACTCCAGCTTTATCGAATCCCCCACCCAAATAAGCCAATCACATTATCTACTTTGGACAACCTGCTCTTCCTCCCCATAAACCAATCAAAACATATCAAATGGCTTCACATTTTAAACCAATCCGATCAGATGTTCCAAATGTGCCTCAGAATGATACATCGATAATATCAGCATTGTGTAACCCATAGATTATTTAGATTAGAGATACAGCATGGAAAAGGGCCCTTCGGCCCACCGAGTCCATGCCGACCAGTGATCACCCGTACACTAGTTCTATGTTATTCCACTTTCGCATCCTACTCACAAGGGATAATTTACAGAACCCAATTAACCTACAAACCTGCATGTCTTTGGAGTGTGGGAGGAAACCGGAGCACCCGGAGAAGGCCCACGCAGTCACAGGGAGAACTGCGTGCAGTCATACACCCGTAGTCAGGATTTGACCAGGGTCTCTGGTGCTGTGGGGGAACAATTCTACTGCTGCACCACCTTGCCTCTCTGACCCCTGTGCAGCCACCTATTAACTTAGTTGATTGTGTATGCATCGGCAAGACAGTCACTTAGAGCGCTAGAGATTGCAGATGCTGGAATCTGTAGCAAAGAAAAAGGGGATCAGCTGGAGGAACTCAGTGGGTCAGGCAGCATCTGTGGAGGGAAATGGTCAATTGACGTTTCAGATGAACCTTTCATCTGGACTGAACGTAGGATTCCCAACCTGAAACAAAAACTGTCAGGAGTGTTTTATTATCCCAAATTTCCTTGTCCCAAAAAGGAACAATGAAATTCTTACTAGGAGCAGCATAACAGGTATGTAAACGTAGTACTCAGTAGATACAGTATTAAACAACAAAAAGATCAATAAATGTAAAAAAAAGGAAACAATAAAAAACAAAAATAAAGCTCAAAGTCCTTAGTGCAACCAAGGCAGTTCATAGTTCGTAGTTTAGGTGGAGTTCATAGTGTACAAAGGCCTGATGGTTGTTGGGATGAAGCTGTTCCTGAACCTGGACGTGACAGTTTTCAGGCTCCTGTACCTTCTTCCCACTGGCAGGAGTGGAATGTGAGTGTGGCCAGGGTGGTGTGGGTCCTTGATGATGCTGGCTGCCTTTTTTGAGGCAGTGCCTCCTGTAGTTCCATTCCAGGGTGGTGAGGTGAGTACTGGTGATGAACTGGGCAGTGTTCACAACTTTGTGTAACCCTCCTTCATTCCTGGGCATTCAAGTTACCGAATCAGGCCTTGATGCAACCGGTCAATATTCTCTCTACCATACACCCTCCACATACTCTGCCTGATCTGTTGAGTTCTTCCAGATACCCCTCTTTATTTCAGTAGGTTAAGCCAAGTAGGCAGCACGCTCATCCTGCGCATTAGGTGGTTCAAATCCCACTCAGGAGACTTTAACATAAAACCTAATTTACTGCAATCATATCTTCTGAGTGAGAAATAATACTTCAGCTCTTTGTCCAATGTTCAATGGTTCTTTATTATCAGAAGGTGCCGAGCCACCGCAAAATTCTTTCTGTTCAGTAAATTATTTTTATACATAAACACAATCCCAGATTAAATACAAAGTGAATAGAAATAGCTCAATGAGACCATATACACCAGTCTGAAGGAGGGTCCCAACTCGAAACGCCACCCATTATTTTTCTCCAGAGATGTTGCCTGACCCGCTGAGTTACTCCAGCACTTTGTGTCTGTCTTCAACAAGAGTCGCCAAGTTCGGCACCATTTTCCAAGTCCAAGCTGCAGCTGGCCATAAAGGCCCGTTGCAGCCCTCACCCCCATCCCGATCGTTCACAGCGAACCGCCGACCCTCGCCTCACCCGGCCACCGTTCAGCCTTCCTGCCTCTCGCAGCCGTCCTTGAGGGAGCGGAAGGTTCATCTAACCGGCCCCTTTGGTCTTGCATCCGTCGTCGCCGACTCCCCCCACACTCCTCTCCACTTCTCTGGTCCTCAGGGACGAGCGGGGGCCGGGCTCAGCGGCTCTCTCTGCAGGCGGGTTTCCCAGTTCCGCGCCGGGAGACCCAGGCCTGTTGCACGGAGCAGTGGTCCTCGTCTCAGTAGATGACGCTCTTTTTCCCAAAGGAGCATTAGAATTACTTCCATTAACCCGTATATTATTCTTCCTAATAAACACCAAAACATGGATTACTTCTTCCTTATCATGTTGCTATTTGTGAGGGCTTGCTATGCATTAATTGGTAGCCGCCTGGCCATTGCTGCTGCAGCAACTGTACTTTAAAAATGTCTCATTTGCTACAAAGGTGTTGAAAGGCTAAACATAATCATTTGTTTTTTCTCTTTCTAGCCCACATCAATCTTGTGGGTTGCACAGTGTGTAACAATTTCTATTAACAGCGGTGCAGCGGTAAAGTTGCTATCTTAAAGCACCATTCCTGACTATGGGTGCTGTCTATACAGAGTTTGTATGTTCCCCTCGTGACCGTGTGGGTTTTCCCGGGTGCTCTGATTTCCTCCCACATTCCGAAGACATACAGGTTGATAGGTTAATTTGGCTTCGGTAAAGATTCTAAATTGTCCCTAGCGTGTAGGACAGTGTTAGTGTACGGGGATCCCTGGTCGGCGTGGACTTGGTGGGCCAAATGGCCTGTTTGCTGGCTGGATCTCTAAACTAAACTAAACTAAACACACAAAAAAGCTTCAGTAGGTTCCTATGTGTTAACATCTCCCAATCCATACATTCAAAGTAGTGTTTTGTGAGCGTTTTCTAGTCCTCCCCACTGCACTACTTATTTTGTTGCATTTGATCAAACATGGAGGACTCTGGAAGGTGGAAACTGTGTGGAGAGTAATTGGCTCAAGGGCATCAGCTCAGCAATGTTATTCCTCCCAGCTCCAAGGCCATCTAAGCGAGCAAAAAAAAACCTCACGTCCTGTTTAATTTAATCCGTTAAAAGCCAACACTGAATCCGAAGAATTTGAGCTGCTGTTCTGAGTTCCCCCATATATTCTGGCCAAGATTAACAAGCAAAGTGACATCATTGACTTCGACAAAAGGGCCGCTAATGATCTCCCCAGGGAAGGCAATGGCTGCACTCAGTAAGAGGAAAAACATCAGTCTGGGCTTCCTGCATGGATGAAGTGATAAAAAAAACACTGAGAATTAGATCTCATAGGAATATTGCATGTATTAAATATGTAAGTTAGAATCCATGGTTTTTCTATAAGGCTGTGATTAAATCAAGTATTCTATGTATGTTGTGTTGTATTGGCCGTGGATGAGAAGAGGATTAGATCTCTGCATGACGGCATGGTGGCTCAGCGGTAGAGTTAGATCCTGGCCGCGGGTGCAGTCTGCGCAGAGTTTGTACGTTCTCGCCGCGACTGTGCGGGATTTTCCTGGCTGACCCATTTTCCTTCCACGTTCCAAAGACGTACAGGTTTGTTGGTTAATTGGCTTCGGTAAAGACTGTAAGTTGTCCGTAGTGTATAGGATAGTGTTAGTGTCTGGAGATCGCTGCTCTGGCCGGTCTCGGCGGTCTGTTTCGGCGCTGTATCTCTAAACTCAAATGAAAGTAACTTGAAATTCTGTGTAATGGATGTCATACAGTACCAACTATTGGGCCACGGATCAAAAATATAGAAATGAAATTAGTTCAAAGAGCCCTTTTTTTAGCTAACCTGCCAAAATTAGAACGAATAGCCTCCTTCTGTGCTGTAAGTCTCCTCGATCCTGTAAACCACAATAATGATTTAGTTTGTGAAATGACAATATTGAACAGTTTAGTTTTTAGAAACACGGAACTGCAGATGCTGGTTTACATGAAAGAATACAAAGCGCTGGAGTAACTCAACAGGTCAGTCAGCATCTCTGGAGAAAATGGATAGGTGATGTTTCGGGCTGGGACCAAATCTTTTTTGTTCCGAAATATATACCCCCAAGATGAACCAAACCTCAGGCATAATTTTCTGGCCTTGGTATCAGTCTGAAGAAGGGTCTCGACCCGAAATGTCACCTATCCATGTTCTCCAGAGATGCTGCCTGACCCACTGAGTTACTCCAGCACTTTGTGTCCTTGCAGTTTTTGTTTGTTGGGATAGCACCGAGAATTGGGGTAGTGAAAGTCAGATTCAAAACATCTTTTGTTCTTTCAGGGGCTTTTCCTCCTGTGCTAGTGCACATGCAGTCATCTTATTCAATGCCTTCATCTGACTACCAAAAGCAGATGGACAGCAACATCTCAAACTCATTAATTCAGGGCATTCAGAATTCCTAGAGCAGTTACCTTGCTTTAACTGAAGACTCTCAGTCTGAAGAATATCATGTATTCCTTTTCTCTAGAGATGCTGCCTGATCCGCTGAGTAACTCCAGCATTTTGTGTCTATCTTTGATGTAAATCAGCATCTGCAGTTCCTTCCATTAATTATGCAGGTCTTGTTTCAAGAAATGGCCCCATGAGTAACCTCCAAACCTATGGAATGGTAACCTCAAATACATGCATTAGACCACGCTGAAGCCTAATATAAGTAGCAGAATAGTTGCCCTACCTTACAAATTACTCATTTGTCCATCTGATCAGGCAAGGGTAGGTTAGGGACCCATAATCCCGTTTACATCAACGGGATAATGGTGGAAAGGGCCAAGAACTTCAAATTCCTGGGCGTGCACATTTCCGAAGATCTTTCCTGGTCCCAGCACACTGATGCAATCATAAAGAAAGCACATCTGCACCTCTACTTCCTGAGAAGACTACGGAGAGTCGACACGTCAAAGAGGACTCTCTCGAACCTCTACAGGTGCACAGTACAGAGCATGCTGACTGGTTGCATCGTGGCTTGGCTCGGCAACCTGAGGGTCCAGGAGCGGAAAAGAATGCAGAAAGTTGGACTGCTGCCCAGTCCATCATCAGCTCTAACCTCCCCACCATCGAGAGGATCTATCGCAGTTGCTGCCTTGAAAAGGCAGCCAACATCATCAAGGACCCACACCATCCTGGCCACACCCTCATATCTCCGCTACCTCCGCAGAAGGTACAGGAGTCTGAAGTCTGTTACGTCCAGGTTCAGGAACAGCTTCTTCCCCACAGCCATCAGGCTATTAAACTCGCCAACAAACAGACTCTGAACTGTAACAGCCTATTGCATGTTATCTGCTTATTTATGTGTATATTGAACTGAACTGTTCTGTATTTTGGTTTACACTACTCTGTTGTGCTGCAGCAATGCAAGAATTTCATTGTCCTATCTGGGACACATGACAATCAACTCTCTTGACTCTTGACTTGACTCCTGTCCCAGCTGCAGAAAGTACTGTGGTACCCACACAGATCTCATGTGTAACCTCCAAACCTAAGAAACCAGTGGGGGACCTTGCTTGAGGTGAAGAGATGAAAATAAAAATAAATTGCCATCCTACTAGTTCTACTATTCCCATCCCTGTATCCTTTTGTTATCACCTCCTCCCCAGCCATTGTAGGTTCCACCCGTCCTTGGTCATCTGGAGCCGGCCCTGATTTGTTCTGGCCTTTTCCTACATCCAGTTCTCTCCCCCCCCCCACCTCCCCCACTCCCCCCTTCCACTCCTCCCTTCCCCTCCCACCTCCCCCACTCCTCCCCCCTCCCAATCTAATTTCAGTCTGAAGAAAGGTTCTGACCCAAAACGTCACCTGTTCCTTTTCTCCAGAGATGCTGCCTGACCCGCTGAGTTACTCCAGCATTAACCAGCGTCTGCAGCTCCTTCCTACACATGTTGCTGCAGTTACTTATTCTGTTAATTATGCAGGTGCTGTTTCTAGTATTGAAATAAGGAACTGCAGATGCTGGTTTACGAAACTGGTCACCAACAGCTGGAGTAACTCACCGGGTCAGGCAGTATCTCTGCAGAACATGAATAGGTGACGTTTCGGATTGGGAATCCTCTTCAGATGGGATCCTTTCGAGAGTAAATTGACTCTCTTTGCTGTACACGGGACTGCTTAGTGTGTGCTCAACACCACAGCTCGTTGGCTGGGCAGCTTCAGCAAGAGAATGAATAGATACACAAAACAATTAAATTAAGTTTCAAACTTTGTACTGTACTGTAATTTGCTGGAAATGGGCAACAGGGACAACAAAGACAATGCAGAGAAAAGATAGAGAGCACAGAAAACTCACAGAAAATGGAAGAGGAATGGGACAATTGGCCCCTCATTCCTGCTCTGCCATCCAATACACTCCTGGATAATCTTTTAACACATCTCCTTTTGCAGCATTAATCACATGTCCCTTGACCTCCTTAATATCTGAAAATCTATTAATCTCTGTTTTCTATATAGTCAGTTACAGAACCTCCACAGCTGGGGCATTGTGGACGCAGCCCAGACCATCACACAAACCAACCTCCCTTCCATTGACTCCATTTATACCTCACGCTGCCTCGGCAAGGCCAGCAGCATAATCAAGGACGAGTCGTACCCTGGCCACTCCCTCTTCTCCCCTCTCCCATCAGGCGGAAGGTATAGAAGTGTGAAAACGCACACCACCAGATTCAGGGACAGTTTCTTCCCAGCTGTTACCAGGCAACTGAATCATCTTAACACAACCAGAGAGCAGTGCTCATTGCCTCATTGGTGACCCTCGGACTATCATTGGTGACCCCCGGACTTTGCTGGCGTTACCTTGCACTAAACATTATTCCCTTATCATGTATCTATACACTGTAAATGGATTGATTGTAATCATGTATTGTCTTTCCGCTGACTGGTTAGCACGCAACTAAAAGTGTTTCACTGTACCTGTGACAATAAACTAAACGAACTGAACTGTTAGAGAATTCGAAACATTCACTGACCTCTGGGTGAATTTTTTTTTTCATCTCTGCCTTCAATGGCTTACCCATTCTTTTCAGGCTGGTTCTAACATCTAACAACAAGGAAGGCATCTACCCTGTCAAAGCAACTAGAGAATGTTTTTTATGTTTAAGTAAGATGCATGTTCTCCAGAGATGCTGCCCGACCCACTGAATTACTCCAGCGCGCGGTGTCCATTTTCGTAAACTAGCATCTGCATTTCTTATTTCAATTCTAGAAACAGCACCAGTATAAGTCCTTACCATCAAGGCATGATACGCTCTGATAGATTCAGTTGTTTACAATCGTTAAAAACAACATATTTTTTTCCCAGCATGATTTTCCTTTCATATATCCATTTTGTTTTCTGCCAATCCAACTAATATATTCTAAATTAATTGTTATCATTTCTTTAACCTGTTCAGTACCACCAGCGAGCATACTCGGATCAGAGAATACAAGTGAAAAAAAAATCTTAGACAGACACGAAAAGCTGGAATAACCCAGCGGGTCAGACAGCATCTCTGGAGAAAAGTTTTGGGTGACGTTTCGGGTTGAGACCCTTCTTCAGAAAAAATCTTGGCAGTGAACAAGTTAATAATAGATTCCTTGCTGTTCATATAAAGACAAGTTGTCTGTTGGTCTCTTTTTCTCCCTCTCTTTCATTTAATTAACAGGATTATATTTTTTATCTTCTGTGGAAAACGAGCTAGATCCTCCCCATGCAATTTTCACAAATCTATTTATTATTTCCGCAGCTTCTATTTGAGAACCAGCCCATGAAGTCCAGGCAATCTGTGACTTTATAACCCCTTTAATTTCTCTGATTAATTCTTTACTAACACTCATTTCTTGAAATTGCATCTAAGAGCAGAAGAATAAATTTAACATGGGACAACGAAGTTATGTGGGCCTGTTGTTTTGAACAATGCCAATTGAGATAAAGAAGATTAAAATGAAGATACAATATAGTATTGCAATTTTAAAATGTTACTCCAATCCCAGGTTTCAATTAAAAACAATAACTCTTACAGTTTCATTCTCACACATTTAGGTTTGGATTTAGGTTTGACTTACTGACAGAGATAGATCGTGTGCAAGCAGAGGACGTTAAGTTAACTTGACATCATGTTGGGAACGGACTTTGTGGGATGAAGGACCTGTTCCCAGGCTGAACTGTTCTATGTTCGATAATCTTCTGTTGAAAAGATATATGAATGAATGAATGAATGAATAAGTTCATTGGCCAAGTATTCACATACAAGGAATTTGCCTTGGTGCTCCGCCCGCAAGTGACAACATGACATACAGTGACATGGTATGCCCCCCTTCATAGGCTGTGGCATTGAGTATAAGAGTCTGGAAGTCATCTTACCTATTTGCTCTCACTCACAGATCTCTCCACATTTTCTAGTTTTGTTTTTTTTCTGCAAGTACTTATCCACTGTACAAACAGCAGAATTTGGATGAGTGAAATATTGTAATATGATGAAATCTTCTGAGAGGAAGGCTAACCATTATTAATGGGTTCACCTTACTGTGGAAAGATACTTCTGGAGTAGGATTGATACTTGTCAATTCAATTACACTAGGAGCTCTGATCAATGGCTTGCATTTCATCTGTGTGAGATGGATTCTTGAAGCTTATTCGAATTCCATTGTGAAACTTGAAAAGGAATTCTCAATAATACTGCAACAAAATGAGAAAGGATGGGGATGTAGAAATGAAAGTTGAGTATGTTACGAAGCATGAAATATGCTGATTGGTATAGTTGATCGTTTAAGATGGCATTCAGGAAATTGGCTTCAGTTTTGTGTTTAATCCCACCATTCAGCCTTAAGCCATACCTCGTCTGGGTCAATGCATAGGTTATTCTCCATCAGAATTCCTTAACTACCTATTTAATGTCTGCTTTTCATCACAGAAAAGTTCCAAGTTATGTTTCTCGCAAGCTAAGTTAAAGCTAGTGATCACATCACTTTTAAGTCAAAGTTTTCCCTTCAGAACTGTAAAAACAAATTCCTATCAACAGCACCAACATCTATATATTAATCATTTGGGCAGCTTGAATGCGCAATGGCATATTTGCTACCAAACAGCGCCAGAGACCCAGGTTCGATCCTGATTAAGGGTGCTGTCTGTACAGAGTTTGTACGTTCTCCCTGTGACCACGTGGAGGTGCTCCAGTTTCTATCTCCCCGAAACTCTACTGAGCAGAACTGAATGTAATAATTAGTTATTGGCCTGGCCCTTGTAGCTTCCCTGCTTTTGTACTCTATTCCTTTAGCTTTGGATCGACCTTAAGCACGATGTTTGGTCTGACTTTAATTAGCACCGATTTCCGAGCCCTGTCACTCTCAATAATTTAAGGGCCTGTCCCACTTGGGCATCATTTGCACGTCACGCAGATGGCGCGCAAAGATTTTGTACGTCCCAAAATCCTGGGGCTCCGCGCGTTACTGCGTCGTGTGCGTGTCGTGCGTCGTGACGTGTAAATGATGACGCGCAAATTATGCGCAAATGATGCCCAAGTGGGACAGGCCCTTTAGTGACCACATGGTGAAAAGATAAATGCTGCATAGGAACAGAGATTAGTTTAGTTTAGTTTAGAGATACAGCGTGGAAACAGGTCCTTCAGCCCAAAGATTTCGCACCTGCCAACTCTACACTAGGGACAATTTACAGAAGCTAATTGACCTACATAATTGCATGCCTTTGGAATGTGGGAGACCGGAGCACCCGGAGGAAACCCACGCGAGCACAGTGAGAACCTGCAAACTCCAGACAGGCAGTACCCGTAGTCAGGATCGAACCTGGGTCCCTGGCGCTGTAAGGCAGCAACTCTACCGTTGCACCAGTGTTCCGCCCCATGCACTAATAGAAGGAACTAAGAACTGCAGATGCTGGTACACAACAAGTGATGTCACTGATGATATTAAAGTGCCGGAGTAACACAACGGGTCAGGTGGCATCCCTGGAGAACATGGATAGGTGACGGTTTGGGTCGGAACACTTCTTCAGACTGGTTGTAGGGAGGGGGAATAAAACTAGAAGAGAATTTCTCCAAACCAGGCAGACCTTGGGGAGAGTTTGCAGTGGAGTTGTCCAAATGCAGAAACAAGCAACTTCAGGAAATCAGCCAGACTTATTGATATTCATTCCTCCAAATAACATTTTCTCTTCCGTTTGGGCTTGCAATTGCATTCAGACCCTTTCATCTGGGTTTCTTTTCCTCTAACATCTGCAAGCATTTCCTCTGACCACTCACTTAAGGCAAATCTATTTCCACTGTACCATCAAATAATAATGGCTGACAGTGCTGCAAGCTGGTGACAACTCAGCCTTGCTGATGTATGGATGTGAATGGAGACTCAAAGCACGTTGATATTGTCTACTCCTGTCCTCCACCCCAAACAGACAATTCAAGGTCTTTATCCATAAAATCAAGCACTGGGCTTGTACTCGCCAGAGTTTGGAAGGATGAGGGGGGGACCTCATTTAAATTTGCATAATAGTGAAAGGCCTGGATAGAGTGGATAAGGAGAGGATGCTTCCACTTGTGGGAGAACCTAGGACCAGAGGCCACAGCCTCAGAATAAAAGGACATACCTTTAGAAAGGAGATGAGGAGGAATTTACTTAGGCAGAGGATGGTGAATCTGTGGAATTAATTGCCACGGACGGCTGTGGAGGCCAAGTCAATGGATATTTTTACAGTGGAGAATAACAGATTCTTGATTTGTATGGGTGTCAAGGGTTATGGGAAGGAGGCAGGGTTGAGAAGGATAGATCAGTCATGATTGAATGGTGGATTAGACTTGATAGGCCGAATGGCTTAAATTCTTCTCTTAGAATTTATGAACTTATGAAAATACCCGCTTGCAAGATGACTCACTTGTTTGTTTTGTTTGGACAATGTCATGGGTCGAACGGCTAATGAATGATAGAGAGATGCTACCGATGGTATCACGAGCGGCTAAGGACCAATGTGATGAGAGGCAACAATGCAAATTCTGGATAAATGTTGCTAAATGTGCATTCAGGGTCCGAAACACTATACCTTGTAATAAGGCATCCTTTGTCAGGGTATATAGAGAGTTCACTGTTAGTCATTTAAATTGGTCATTAACTTTAAACATATGTTCAGTGTCTGTTCATTTAAGCCAAGTCCTTTTCCTGCTCTCGCTTTAATCTTCCAAGTAACGTTATCCCTGCACCGGACATTTTCAACCACCGCTCAAAATCAACATTTGCTCAACAAAGATTTGTGGGGGAGATTCAGGGGAGAGAGGGTGTGGGGGAGGGCGAGGTGCTTTCTGTAGCAGCAAGGATTTAGTTTCCTATATGCCAGAGCTGCAGACCTTCTGAAACAACCTATTGTCGTTATGGCTCAGTGACAGGTTCCTCTTGTGAACTGTTCCATAAGGGTTACATCAAATTAAATTGCTGAGCAGGATGATATTAAATCTATACTCTCGAGGTACTGGAGGTGTTCTTCGCTCTTTCACTCCAGCGGAAACATTTTCTTTTGTTAACAAAGCCGCGTTGCCATAGCAATCTGTTTTCCTCGGCAAACTTACCGCACGACTTAGAGCAGGGAGGTGTACATTAACGTTTGAGCAACGGAAGGATACCTTCTCAACAGTTTATTCCTGTCACACTTACAACAAGCAAAAAGAGCCGTGTCTGAGACCTCGCGGCTTGCCTTAAAGAGCCCTTCCCGCAGATTGAACATTTCCCACAGATGTTTGCCAGTTTGCAGTTTGAAAGGGGGGGTTTGGATGTCAAGGGCAAGGCTGGCTGTAAAATAAAAAGTAAAATTGCAGCTAGCATTGTAAATAAACAAATGCAGGGGTTCCGTAGTGAAGTGCACACGTGCGAATACTTACAAATTAATTAAAATGTGTGTTAAAAACCCATGAAATATTTGCGTTAAGCCTGTCAGTGATGATATGTGTTAATGTTATAGTAATGGAATAACAACACTTGTGAACACGTTGACTTGAACATTCTGTATATATAAAGTTTAGAATTATTATGAACAAAGTATATTTGTAAATGCAAACAAAATAAATGTAGCTCACCCTGAAATGTTCCAGTGTGGATCTACTGTAAAAACTCCACTAAGTTCACATTTCATAGTCCTGATGTAGGGTCTTGACTGAAGATATTGACTACCTCCACAGATGCTGCCCGACACATTGAGTGGTCCAGCACTTTGATTTATGATCCAGATTACAACATTTGCAGTCACTTATGTCTCCAAATTCACACTAACACTAGACATGGCATCCGCCAACTGATTCCAGAACATATATTTCCTGGTTTATTTCATCTATCACTTGGAATCCTTACAATGTTGAAATCTTTGATCTTCTTCTTTGGCAGTCCCTTGTGATTGGCGATGACCTGCTCCCACTCTAGTTTTGTGGCTTCTGAGGTCGCTATTGAGGCGAATATGGAAATGTAGACTTCCACACACAGAGCAGGAGGTAACTGGCAAGGTCTGTGGTTAGTAGAAACAAAGAACTGCAGATAGACACCAAAAGCTGGAGTAACTCAGCGGGACAGGCAGCATCTCTGAAGAGAACGAATGGGTGACGTTTCGGGTCGAGACCCTTCTTCAGACTGGAGAAGTGTGAAGAAGGGTCTCGACCCGAAACGTCACACATTCCTTCTCTCCAGAGATGCTGCCTGTCCTGCTGAGTTACTCTAACTTTTTATGGCCATCTTCAGTTTAAACCAGCATCTGCAGTTCCTTCCTACAAAGAACTCCAGATGCAGGTTTACAAAAAAAGACACTACGTGACTAGCGGATCAGGCAGCATCCCAGAAGAACATGGATAGGTGATGTTTGAGGTCAGATCCCTTCTTCAGACTGATGAAAGGTGACATATCGAGTCGGGTCCCTTGCCACTAGTATCTGTCCCTGTCCTCGAGTCCGTTGACTAGACAGTGACGTGAAGCAAAAGCTTGACTTGACCTTACTACAGACCCTTAAGGTCTGGGCAAGATCACACCTACAGCCCCGAGTACAATTTTGGTCTCATTTCTTAAGAACGATTACACTGGTCAGAAAAGAGGTTCAACAAAGATTCACTCTATTAGTTTCGAGGAGAGCATGGCATGAGTTTCCACACAAAGGGTGGTGAGTATATGGCATGAGCTGCCAGAGGAGGTAGTTGAGACAGAGGAGGTAGCTGAGACAGATACATGAACAACATTTAAAAGACACTTACATGGATATGAAAGGTTTTGAGCGACATGGACCAAATGTGGGCAGGTGGAACTTGAGAAGATGGAGCATCTTGGTTGGCATGGGTAAGTTGGGCCGAAAATGGCATGCTTTTCCATGCTATTTGACTCTATGATTCTTTGGGGAGAGACTCAATGGGATAGGCAACCATTCGGGTTGAGATTCTTCTTTAGACTGATCAGTCGAAAGAAGAATGCCGATCCGAAACATCACCTATCCATGTTCTCCAGGGCTGGCCTGAGCTTCTCCACCACTTTGTGTCCAAGTTCTGTGGACATGTATCATTCCAGAACATGAATGGGACCTCAATGTCCACCTGATGCAAGTCCTCGATGTTCTCAACACCATCCCAGATGCTACTTTTCCACCTTAAGTGGTCATGAGACAGAGATTCAATGAAGATGAATTTATTAATTTATGAATTAGTTCCATAATTCTTTAAGGAGGCTTTGAGCATTTCTTTAAGATGCAGGCGATCAAATCCACTCCGACCATTAGCACATCCTCGAATCTTTGAGCACATCCTTGGATTTTCCCTCTGTATGCCTGGTAATTGTTTTTCATGTTCTGCTCCCCCCCAACCTATTTCCCATTTCGGAACGGAGCAAGTTAGATTCATGGACGGTGTAACATAGGGTATGTTGAATAAACGTATCACAGTCTGTACATCAACATATTCACAGTTTATTGCTTCTAGAATCTATAACCTGGAATAAAGGGGGCAGTGGCAGAGGGGTGGGGTAGGAACAGGGAGGTAAGAATGAGCCAAATTCACAGGAATAATTGTTATCTCATGGGTCTAATAGAACATATGGCAAGATATACGTGTTAACTGTAGAGATAATTATATATATATCTTGATGGATTGATCAAAAGGTGTAGAGAATGATTCAATGACACTTTATTGTCCCTAGTTACAGTGAGTTGCTTTGTTGGGCGTACAATCGGGCAACATCATACTATAGATAAGCACTCTCATAGATAAGTACTGATTGCAGTGTAAGAATAGTAGAATGGAATAGTAAATGGTAAGAATAGATTGCTTAGTTTCAATTTGTAGATATAGCATGGATACGGGTTATTTGGCCCGCTGGGTCCATGCCAACCACCGATCACCTTTGGTAAATAACTTATTTCTCTCTCTTGTTTCCTTTAAGATGCTTCTTAACACCCGTCTCTTAGGGCAAGCTTTTGGTCAATATCCCCTGATATTTCTTTGAATGAAAGATCCTCAACCTGAGCAGCACAAGATCACGAGGTGCATAAAATCAACGTGGGTGAATGCACGCATCCTTTTTTCCAGGTTGGGGGAATCAAGAACAAGTTTAAGGTTGGAGGGGAAAGATTTAATAGGTACACGAGGGGCGATTTTTGTTTTAACATAGAACAGGTGTGAACAGGCGATCAATGGTCGGAGTGGATTCGACCGCCTGCATCATCAGCGGTCACGGTGGCGCAGTGGGAGAGTTGCTGCCTGACAGCGAATGCGGCGCCGGAGACCCGGGTTCCATCCCGACTACGGGCGCTGTCTGTACGGAGTTTGTACGTTCTCCCCATCACCTGCGTGGGTTTTTCTCCGAGATCTTCGGTTCCCTCCCACACTCCAAAGGCATACAGGTTTGTAGGTTAATTGCCTTGGTAAATGTGAAAATGGTCCCTAGTGGGTGTGGGATAGTGTTGATGTGCGGGGATCGCTGGTCAGCGCGGGCCCAGTGGGCCGAAGGGCCTGTTTCCGCACTGTATCTCTAAACTAAACTAAACTAAACATCTTTTAGTCAATCAATCGATCAGTCCAATACGGAGATAGTGCAATAGCAAAGAGTAGAAGAACTTGAGGAATGGTGGGACAGGCTTGAGGGGCTGAGTGGCCTATTCTTGTTGCTCTTTATTATGCATTTATAATCTTATGCTCTATGTTCGCATGAACTACTGAATCAAAATCAAATCCATGTTATCGTTTTAGTATAAGCAGTATTTTTACATCCAGTGTAACAGAAGATGCAAGCAGAATATCTCCCCAATCATAATTTGTAATCGTGTATTTGTACAGTGCTGTGCTTCAAAGCCTCAGAATAAAAGGACGTACCCTTAGAAAGGAGATGAGGAGGCTTTTCTTTAGTCAGAGGGTGTGAAACTGTGGAATTCATTGTCACAGTGAGCTGTGGAGACCAAGTCTGTCAATGGATATTTTTAAGACGGAGATTGACAGATTCTTCATGGCTGATTTATCTTTCCCTCTCAACCCCATTCTCCTGCTGCCTTCTCATAATCCATGACACCCTTACTAAAGATGAATCGGCCAATCTCTGCCTTAAAAATACCCAATGACTTGGCCTCCACAGCCATCAGTGGCAATGAATTCACCACCCTCTGACCAGAGAAATGCTTTCTCATCTCCTTTCTAAAGGCACGTCCTTGTATTCTGAGGATATGATCTCTGGGCCTAGATTCCCCCACTCGTGGAAACATCCTCTCCACATCCTCTCTATCCAGGCCTTTCCTTGTTGGGTACGTTTCAATGAGGTCCATCCTACCAGCACTATTCCTCACCATGGTATTCTATTCATCAACGATGACTTAATTGTTTCTTCACCATATTTATCCCTCACCTCAAAGCACACCACAAAATAATAACAAGGAAAGGTCTTGACTCACATTGGGTGTGCCACATTGGCCAGCATGGCCCCTGCAACTCTGACCTAATGTCGTCATTGGAACAACTGGCCTTTATGGCCATGTTACGACTCAAATTTTTTTTTAAAAATGGACTTGAAGGGTACAAATGGCGTCGAAACGTGGTGACTCTTGTGAATTGACTCAGTGTGATCTACTATCTTGTACTCTTATATTTAATATGGTTAGTTTAATTTAGTTTAGAGATACAGCATGGGAACAGGCCCTTCAGCCCACCAAGTCCACACCAACTATTGATCACCCATACACCAGTTCTATGTTAGACCACTTTCTGCATCCTACACAATAGGGACAATTCACAGAGGCCAATTAACCTACGAACCTGTACGTCTTTGGAATGTATGCGGACACAAGAGCACCGGGAGAAAACCCACGCAGTCACAGGGAGAACGTACAAACTCCGTACAGACAGCACCCGTACTCAGGATCGAACCAGGGTCTCCGGCGCTGTAAAGGGCCTGTCTCACTTTCACAACCTAATTCACGACCTCTGCCGAGTTTGCCCTTGACTCATACTCGCAGCATGGTTGTCACAAGATCGTAGGAGGTCGAAGGTAGGTCGTAGGCAGGTCGTGATGCTAGTCGTAGGTACTCGTGGCATCAAGTAGGCCGGGGCGTTTTTCTAGCCTGATGAAAAATGTCCACGAGTAAAAAAGGTCGTGAATTAGGTCGTGAACGTGGGACAGGCCCTTAAGGCAGCAACTCTACCGCTGCGCCACCGTGCCACCCCAAATGTACCTCATGTATAGTAGGATTGTCGCTGAACTGCATGCAAAAAGGCATTTCACTGTAATTAGGTAACGTGACAATCAAGTGCCAATGAACCATTGTAACATTCTCAGCATTGAAGGATCTTGCCACTGCAGTTAAAAGTTGTCATGGTATTTATCCCTTTCAGTCTTTGAAGGGAAAACCCAGCCCCTATTACTGTTCTTCAGAGGTAGTTCTTGAAGAACACATTGCCAGAGTTTTTCAAGGACTATCACTTGTTTTCAAAGGCAGCTTGATGGAAGATGGTCCAAAGCCAATGCCCTCTCTTCCCCTCTCGTCCTCCATTGAAGCAGTAACCATGAAGACTGTCTCCTCATGCTTGATGTTCATGACCAAAGGGTGATGGCCAGGTAGGAAGAGGCTCAATGGAGCACAGCCATTCGAGTTACAATGGTAACACCTAATATATCCTCCCGCTGGACAATTCCCGCTTGCAGGGAAAGCGCCAAAGAGGACAATCCAAGTTGTCAGCTGCTGGAGACCTGCAGCATCTGCCTGCCCGTGACACATACAGCAGAGTGTGTGGAGCTGGCCGGGCAATACTGCTTGGTGTGCGGTTCCAGTTTCCAGGTCCCGATGATGTATGGTGTGCAAAGAGCGAGAGTTATATAACACCGCAGAGCACACAGGAGAACAGATGGCCGGGAGTATGTTACTCACAAATACACCCTGGGGAATCCCAAGGACATCATAAACCACACCGGTGACGCCTGACTGATTTATGAACTTCAGTTGAACCTTCCAAATACGTTGCGCACTCAAGCAGGTTCGACGCCCAATGTTCCGACTGCGACCCGACCAACAGCCCCCCACGCAAACCGTCAACCCGGACATAATCGGGGTGCAGGTGTGTCCCCCTCTCCTTTGCCTCGCTGCCATTAGGAGTTTAGATCATCGTTAACGAGGACACGTTCTGCTCATGGCTGCCCTCCTCGCCGCTGCTCTCTTTACCTCACTGATGGGAAATCCACCTTTCTTACGCCACTTAAAGGAAAGTGGGAGGGGGGGGGGGGAAATAAAGTGCATCCTCCTCTCGTGTAACAGGAAGGCAATGTTTGCTCTGGAAACAAATATAGTCTCCGTCACTAATCTATAACACTCCTGTATACATTACATTGACTCGAGATATAAACCAAACTAACGAGGTCCGTGTAAACACTGGTGTGTGTGGTCTGACAATGGGAAACAGAGATCCTGTCCCAATAGCAATATTGTCACTCCCTGGTACCAATGCTGCCCACATAAAATCCCACGTGATCCTCCGAGATGTGTGTGGTATCCAGAAATGTATCGCCCATTGACGGCTGAAACTCCTCTCCATTCTTTAGTCATATGAAGGCTCGTCAATGCTTTTGCAGATGACTTCCCATCATCTGTGTCACCAAGATCCCAGCTCACTCAAGTCCCTATCATCTAGCAGCTCCGAGCTCCCTGACCTGCACTGTCTTCCCATCCAACAATGCCTCATTTAAAAATTCACATTCTTAAATTCTTATGCTCAATTCCCTCTGCAGCTCCTGTTCCATCCTGTCTCCGTAACCTCCTCCCGCAGACACCCCGTTATTCCCACCCCCCCACATCAGTCTGAGTAAGGGTCTCAACCCGAAACGTCACCCATTCCTGCTCTCCATAGATGCTGCCTCACCTGCTGAGTTTCTCCAGCATTTTGTGTCTACCCCATTATCGAAACCTGTCTCCCTTCATTTCTACTTTCTTACATGGTTGCCCCGAATTGCTTCACCTCTCTTTAGCTGGCCATCTCTTCCTCTGCTGTGGGGAGGAATTTATCTCCATTTGTTAGTATGAAGTGCTGGTGAGAGAATTGTGCGTGTGTGTGTGCGCGTACGTGTGTGTGTGTGAGAGTGAGAGTGTGCGAGCGTGTGTGTGTGTGAGTGTGCAAGCGTGTGTGTGTGTGTGAGAGAGAGTGTGCGAGCGTGTGTGTGTGTGCATGCATACGTATGTGTCTGCGTGCATACAAAGGAAGCCTTCAATAAAGGATGTTCTGCAGTTGAAGGGCAGCACACTGTCGCAGCAGTAGAGTTGCTGCCTCACAGCACTAGAGGCCCGGGTTCAATCCTGACTAAAGACACTAGATCTATGATCTTTGATCCTGACTACGGGTGTTCCCTGCCTCGGAGTTTGTACGTTCTCCCTGTGACCACGTGGGTTTTCTCAAGGTGCTCCAGTTTCCTCCCACACTTCGAAAGACGTGCAGGTTAATTAACAACTTAATTAAGTTGCGTAGCTTGTAAATTTCCCTGGTGTGTAGGATAGTGCTCGTGTATGGGGGTGAATGTTGGTCACCATGGACCGGTGGGCCAAAGAGTCCCTAAATCTCTCGTATCAGTCTGAGTGATAATACTTGCACCAATGCCAAATAAATCTATAGACACTAATAAAGAAGCTGAATTGTCAGAGTTTACATGGTGTGTAAAACTTCCAACCACTCTGCCCAAGGAGAAAGAGAACATCCCTTGATAAGTTTATCCAGTTCTGGTCATCTAGAGATGAAGGGGACCTTCAAACAAAAAGAAACTATGACCCATGGACCAAATGAGATCAGCAGAGGTAAAGTACTCACCCTCTGATATTCAGTGCCATGATTTAATATGGAGAGATTGGAACTGCTATTCAATGTAGACACCCCATTTCATATTTATAATTAAGGACTATTCTTGCACCAACCCCCCCCCCCCCCCCCCCCTTTTTCCTCAAAGGGTCTGGCGTTCCTTCTAGGTATTTTTCTGCCTCTCTAGATATCCTTCTACAGATGTGTCGTGGAAAGCTTTTATCGGGATGCATCACACCATGGCTTGGGAACAGCTCCAGCCAAGGCCGCAAAGAATTGTGGACGCAGCCCAGAGCATCACACAACTAACCTCCCTTCCATTTACTCCATTTACTCCTCACGCTGCCTCGGCAAGGCCAGCAGCATAATCAAGGACGAGTCGCATCCCGATCACTCCCTCTTCTCCCCTCTTCCATCAGGCAAGAGGTACGGATGTGTGAAAACGCACACCTCCAGATTCAGGGACAGTTTCTTCCCAACTGTTCTCAGGCAACTGAACAATCCTACCAACAACTAGACAGCAGTCCTGAGCCTACTATCTACCTCATTGGAGACCCTCATTGGAGTGATCGGACTTTACTGGATGTTATCTTGCACTGAACGTCATTCACGCTATTCTCTTTATCATGTATCTGTACACTGTAAATGGTTCGATTGGAATCATGTATTGTCTTTCTGCTGACTGGTTAGCACACTTCAAAAGCTTTTCACTGTACCTCGGTACATATGACAATAAACTAAACCCAACTAAACTATCTTTCTTGATTTAAGGCACACTCAATCCAGGTATTTGGCCATCATTTCCAATGCCTCCTCCGGCATTAAGTCACCACTTTAATTCTGCTCCTTCGTCACATCTTTAGTTTAGTTTAGTTTAGAGATACAGCACGGAAACAGGCCCTTTGGCCCGCCATGTGCGCGGCGACCAGCGATCCCCCCGTACACTAGCGCAATCCTACACACACTGGGGACAATTTACAATCTTTTACCGAAGCCAATTAACCTACAAACCTGCACGTCTTTGCAATGTGGGAGGAAACCGGAGCACCCGGAGAAAACCCACGCGGTCACGGGGAGAACATACAAACTCCATACGGACAGCACCAGTGCTCAGGATCAAACCCAGGTCTCTGGCGCTGTAAGGCAGCACTCTACCACTGCGCCCCCTGTGCTGTGGTAATGCAAGCTGTTTTGCGGAGTTAAAGCCATGAACTTAAATAGCCTTTTCTCAGCCTTGAAAAACCCAGCGATGAATCTGAAAACAGGAGAAAATGTTTTGTTTCAAACTTCCGTGAATCGAATGACGAGACTTAAGAATTTGAGCAAGGCTGATTTACAAGCCCTCTCAGGTCAAGATGGTCCCTGTGAATGTAATCCTCATTTATTGAGATAGATTAGCAGAAAGGCCAAGATTTAGCTCAGGTTACACAACGCTAAGGACCTACACTTCCTCTGTGCTCCAAGTGGTCTCGCACAAAACATAAATTAATATTCAAATTACTTCATTAAAGCAACACATCAATGTTCTAACTGTGCACTGGAGTGCAGTGAAATGGGTTTTTAATTTTCACTTTATTGAGTTATAATGCCTCGTTCAAATGAATCAACCACCATTTCATTACTCCCTCCAGCATTGTAATGTTAATGTACTGATGTCGGACTGCTCGTGAGTAGGACTGCTCGTGAGTAAGTCTGCGATTTTTTTTTTTTTTTGCTTCTTGATTTCAGTCACAGAACATTATTCTTTACGGTGTTTGAATACTGCTTTACCAGTAGTTCACAGTAACAAAGGAACTCCCACATTAACATCAATAAATGCCCGGAGAGTGAAGTGGAGGGAAATAGGCACAAAGGACTGAGTCCTGCACCAGATGGAAAGTTCCATGGCCCACCCAAAATTAAAATTATTTTTAGTAAAACACAAAGTGCTGCAGGAACTCAGTGGGTCAGGCGGCATCCGTGGAGGGAAAGGACAGACAACGTTTCAGATCGGGGAATTGTGAACCAGAGGACATAGGTTTAAGATGAGAGAGGAAAGATGTGATAGGAACCTGAGGGATAACTTTTGTACACAAAAGTTGGTGGGTGTATGGAACGAACTGCCAGAGGAGGTAGTTGAGGCAGGTACTATTTGCTCAACATTTAGACATATTTAGAGGGATATGGGCCAGAAGCAGGCAGGTGGGACGAGTGTATAAGGGACATGCTGGTTGGTGTGGACAAGTTGGGCAGAAGGACCTGTTTCCACACTGTATGACTCTGTGAACCTAACAGCAGCAACATAGTGGTTCAGTCAGTGGATTAGCAGCTGGAGTTCTGGACGACGGATCAAGAGACATGTTCAATTCCCACAATGGTAACTGGGGATTTAAAAATCAGTAATTAAACACATCTGGAATTATTTAAGAAAAAGCAATCCCCAGTAACAGTATCCATGAAGCTACCAGATTGATGGAGAATTCCATGGGACACAAAGTGCTGGAGTAAATCTATGGGCCAGGCAGCATCTTTGGAAGACATGGATAGGTGACTTTACTTTAGACTTTAGGCTTTACAGAAAGAGCATGGAAACAGGCCATTTGGCCCACCAAGACTATGCTGACCAGAAATCACCCTGTACATAAACACTATGCTTATGTACGAGTGTGTGGGGGGGGGGGGGGCAAAGCTGTAAAACAGAGGTGGGTGTGGGACAAAGTCTGGCAACTGTAACGAGGAACTGCTGATGTGGATTTATATCAAAGATAGACACAAAAGGCTGGAGTAACTCAGCGGATCAGGCAGCATCCCTGGAGAACATGGATAGGCGACGTTTCGGGTCTGAAGAAGGATTCTGAACCAAAATGTCGTGAGTCCTTGTTGTCCAGAGATGGTGCCTGACCCACTGAGTTCCTCCACCACTCTGTGTCTACCTCTGGCAAGTGATAGGTGGATACAGATGAGAGGGGGGGGGAGGGGTTGGTTGGTTGGCAGATGAGTGGACGAAGGGTGGAGATGAAAAGGAGACAAAACAGGACAAAAAGGAGACAAGGAGACAAAATGGTGTCGGATAAGAAAGAAGAGGAGTGAAATGTGAAGCCAGAGGAGTGCGGGGGAGTGGAAGTAGCCTATTTGATTCACCAATGTCTTTCCAGGAAGAAAACCTTCCATCCTAACCCAGCGTGGCTTTTATGTGCTTCCAGATCCTCCTGTATGTTTGCTGTTTAAATAGCACCTAAGAGGACAATTAGGGCGGTGAATAAATGTTAGCATTGCCAGCAATGTCCACACCCTGCAAATAAATAATTTGGAAAACCTAGCAGCTGAGAATTCTGCCTGATATCGTTCCTTCTTGGATAAGACAAGCCATCTGTATCACCCCCAATTATAATTCAAAATGGGATCGTTGGACTGCAGTTTTGGTCAGACCCGTTTAGAGGGTCTGAGGTTTTATGGTGCGCACCTCCTTGTATTGGAATCTGTAACAAACTCCTGGCGAAGTCGGCATGCTTCTCTCAGGACTCAGCTGTAATAACAGAGGCCGGCTCTGGAACAGGTTTCTTTCAGCGGAGTCACTGCGGATCCCACAGCTGTGTCCGTCCAGCCTCTGAGCCCCGTCCCCGACCACTGCACAGACACCAGGCGAGCGAGAACAGGTACATGCCTCTCATTTAACAGGGTCCGCTGGGACCAGCTTCTCCAGTGAGCTCAGGTCGTGACCTTTCCCGGCTCATTATGTAGCTCGCAGTCTGGACAGGTACAACAACCCAGGTGAGTGACCGATTTGAGAACCTCTCCCTTCCCCCCCACCCTCCCCATCTAAACAATAGAAACATAGAAGCATAGACAAGAGGTGCAGGAGTAGCCCATTCGGCCCTTCAAGCCAGCACCGTCATGCAATATGATCATAGCTGATCATCCAAAATCAGTACCCCTTTCCTGCTTTCTCCCCATATCCCTTGATTCCGTTAGCCCTAAGAGCTATATCTAACTCTCACTTGAATACGATAGGTTTCAGGTTTAGATTTAGGCTTATTGCTGTCACCTGTACTGAGGTAAAATGAAAAGCTTGTTTTGCACGCTATCCAAACAGAACAGGTAGAGTCATAGAGTCATACGGCGTGGAACAAGGCCCTTCGGCCCAACTTGCCCACATCATCATCGACAGTCACTCAAAACGAGTATGACTGTCCTCTCATGGAGGACGCCTGTGCGAGACTCTTTGTCAGGGACCTCCTCCTCGACCTTACCGCCATGGGTGGCCATACCAGGAGCACAGCTCCAGGCGGCATCGCTCTCAGGATCTCAGGACCACACAAGCATCTCCATCACGACACGGTGACAATCCACGGAGAAGAAAGGAACAATTAATGCACGGCAATCTCCCACAAGCAACAGGAAAATAATCACTGGATTCTCTGTTGTAATCAGTTATATAAAGGGACAAAGCAGCTTCCTCTTGAGTTGGGGCAATCCACAGGACAAATTTGTTAACTCGTGCCACCTCTATTCCAGAACCAAGCTCATAGCAAGACTGCACGGCACAGCGATTACCCATACACTAGCACTGCCCTACTCCCCAGCGACAATTTACAATCTAACCAAAGCCAATTCACCGACAAACCTGTATGTCCTTTGAGTGTGGGAGGAAACCGAAGCACCTGGAGAAAAACCACAAGGTCACTGGGAGAATGTGCAAACTTGATACAGACAACTCCCGTAGTCAGGATCGAACTGGGTCTCTGGTGCAGTAAAGCAGCAACTTCCTTTAGTCATAGGTTTAAGGTGAAGGAGAAAAGATTTAATAGGGATCTAAGGGGTAACGTTTTCACACAAAGGGTGGTGGGTGTATGGAACAAGCTGCCAGAGGGAGGTAGTTGAGGCCGGGACTATCCCAACGTTTAAGAAACAGTTAGACAGGTACATGGATATGACAGGCTTAGAGGGATATGGACCAAACACAGGCAGGTGGGATTAGTGTAGCTGGGACATGTTGGCCGGTGTGGGCGAGTTGGGCCGAAGGGCCTGTTTCCACACTGTATCACTCTATGACTCTATGACTCTAACTCTACCGCTTTGCCTCCGCGCCACCCACAAGTGGATTCCAAGTGGGATTTCTTGTTTTGTCAGTAGCAGCACACTGAATACAGAAGCAAAAGTGTAATGCTGAACATATACAAGCCATCAACCCACTGACTCCCATGGCTATCTGGACTACACTTCCTCCTGTAAGGACTCCATCCCCTACTCCCAATTCTACTCTACTCCCCTACTCCCAATTCCTCTGTCTACGCCGCATCTGCTCCCAGGATGAGGAGTTCCACACCAGGGCATCGGAGATGTCCTCATTCTTCAGGGAACGGGGGTTCCCCTCTTCTACCATAGATCAGGCTCTCACCAGGGTCTCTTCTATACCCCGCAACATTGCTCTCACTCCCCATCCCCCCACTCGTTACAACGGCAGAGTCCCCCTTGTCCTCACCTTCCACCCTACCAGCCGTCACATGCAACAAATAATCCTCCGTCATTTTCACCACTTCCAACGTGATCCCGCCACTCACCACATCTTCCCATCTCCTCCCCCGTCTGCTTTCCGCAGAGACCGCTCCCTCCGTAACTCCCTGGTCAATCTGTCCCTTCCCACCCGAACCACCCCCTCTCCGGGCACTTTCCCTTGCAACCGCAAGAAATGTTACACTTGTCACTTTATCTCCCCCCTTGACTCCATTCAAGGACCTAAGCAGTCGTTCCAGGTGCGGCAGAGGTTCACCTGCACCTCCTCCAACCTCGTCTATTGCATCCGCTGCTCTACATCGGTGAGACCAAGCGTAGGCTTGGCGATCGCTTCGCCCAACACCTCCGCCCGGTTCTTTTTTTTTCAAAATATACTTTATTCAAATGATAAATATATACAATACATGAACCTTGCGGAAAATCCATCCGACATTTTCGGAGGCTGTACAAATTGGTGAATACAACACCTCCGCTCGGTTCGCAATTACCAACCTGATCTCCCTGTGGCTCAGCCCTTCAACTCCCCCTCCCATTCCGAATCCGACCTTTCTGTCCTGGGCCTCCTCCAGGGCCAGAGTGAGGACCACTGTAAATTGGAGGAGCAGCACCTCATATTTCGCTTGGGCAGTTTGCACCCCAGCGGTATGAACATTGACTTCTCTAATTTCAGGTAGTCCCCACTTTCTCCTCCACTTCTCAGCTCTCCCTCAGCCCACTGGCTCCACCTCTTCCTGTCTTCCTCCCGTCCCCACCCCTTCCCCCCTCACATCCATCTGAAGAAGGGTTTCGACCCGAAACGTTGCCCATTTTCTTCGCTCCAAAGATGCTGCCTCACCCGCTGAGTTTCTCCAGCGTTTTTGTCTACCTTCGATTTTCCAGCATCTGCAGTTCCTTCTTAAACATATACAAGCCATCAATTAGGCCACGGTTAAAATGGTTAAACCTTGTTTTAACAAACTGTCATGACAAAGGGGTGATAATTTGCAAAAGATTTTCACTACAATACCAGAGAGTGATAGATTTAGTTACAGGTGGCTGTGCGTCGTAACGTTTGTGAAGTCAAGCAGAGATCTAATACAGATGTTCAAAGCTAGGAGAGGCTTTGATGGGGAAATTTATATTAACCGCCCAGAGAGTTGGGAAATAAAAAGCATTTATTTAGGATGATGACTTTAGGAAAGAAACACAGGTTGGAAGAAATCCCTGTCACAGCAGTTGGATTTAGTCCGGGATTTAGTGTTGCCAATTTGCCAGAAGGCACTGACTCTACCCACTTCGCACAAATTCACCACTGTTGACAGCGGAACTTTTAAGCCAGAGACACAAGGAACTGCAGACGCTGGAATCTTGAACAAACACAAAGTGCTGGAGTAACTTAGCAGGTCAGAGGGCATCCGTGGAGGGAATAGATAGGTGACTAGTCAGGTCGGAACCTTCTTCAGACTCAAGGAAACACTTTCCTGAACATCTATTATTACCAGGTCAGGTCGGGGGGGGGGAGTTCCCCCCGCCACGGGTACCCATGTCATCCCGTGCTACCTGCTCCATGGTCAGATAGTCGGCGACTAAACCGTCTCCCCCACTGGTTCGCCAGGTGAGGCGGGGGCTGTGGACCCCCAGCAGGACCAAAAACAAGACCTGTCAAAGGGCGGATGAGCCCCTAGTGAGCCAACGGCCATCCACACATTGAAAACGTCAATAGGCACGGTGCCTTAGCTATGTACGACAGTGATCGCAAACTTCTACTTCACTGTCGTACATAGCATTGTAAGGCATCGTGCCTATTGATGTTTTCCACAATGATGATGAGGATGATATTATTCAATCTATTTAATGAGTCATTTTGTCTTCTGCCTGCTCCCGTCGGGCAGAAGATACAGAAGCTTGAAAGCGAACACCACCAGGCTCAGGATCAGTTTCTTCCCTTCTGTTATCAGGCTTCTGAACTATCCTTCCATATACTTGGTTACTGTCCAATTCACTATAACCCAATTGCGGACATTGGACCTTGTCTCTCGAACATTGAAGCCACAATGCTGAGAATTATATTCCACACTTTGTATCACACTTTTCCTTTGCTCATCCTATTGTAATTGAGGTTGGCTTGAATACACCTACTGTATGTATGGCAGTAACTGATCTGGTTGAAGCTGAATCATCATCTGGTTTGGTTTGGGGCAAAACAAAGATTTTCACTGCACCTCGGCACACATGGCAATAATAAACTTAAACCTCCTTAACTTCGAAACAAGGAGCTGCAGATGCTGGTTTACAAAGAAAGACACAAATGCTGGAGTAACTCTGTGGGTCAAGCAGTATCCTTTGAGAACATAGAAAGATGATGATATGGATTGGGACTGACTGGTGGGGGGTAGTTGAAGAAAGCCAGGAGAGGAAGATGAGCACAAAGCATTGCTGGTTCTAAGGGTTATGTGGAGAAGGCAGGAGAATGGGGTTGAGAGGGTAAGATAGATCAACCATGATTGAATGGCGGAGTAGACTCGACGAGCCGAATGGCCTGATTCTGTTCCTATAACTTATGAATAGGTGAACACAGGCGAGGGGGGGGCTTGATAGGCAGATGGTTGGACTACCTTTCTTAATGCTTTGACAAGGCACTAATTAATGCACCAGGGTTGGGGTTACACACATCATCACTCACAAATATTAATGAATGTCCTTGTGATATTTGTTTTCATGAGTCCTTTATCTAACGCAAGCTCAATGACAATTGTCCAGCGTCAGGATAGAAGGACTGGAACCGTGTAGTCATAGACCGTTTTAGGACTAGAACAAACCAAGACAGGGCGGCACGGTGGCGCAGCGGTCGAGACGCTGCCTTACACCACTTGTACGCTCTCCCCGTGACCGCGTGGGTTTTCTCAGAGACCGTCGGTTTCCTCACACACTCCAAAGGTGTACAGGTCTGTAGGGTTAATTGGTTGGGTGTAAGTGTAAGTTGTCCCCAGTGTGTGTGGGGTAGTGTTAAAGTGCACGGATCGCTGGTCAGCAGGGACTCGGTGGGTCGAAGGGCCTGTTTCCGCGCTGTATCTCTAAACTAAACTAAACTAAAAACTAAAAGAGGCCAAAGCCCATTGTGTGAAACAGAGGGAGGTCCCTGCCTTTCACAACACTTTAAAGCACTGGGCAGTCAGATGAAAGGCAATAACGTTGACACATTATCCAGTTGGGACCAACCCATCATCTGTTATTGCTGATATAAACATACCACTGAGTTATTAACATACTTTACATATTATACCCAGTTGGAAATGATATAATTGCCAAAACTTATTTATGTTGTTAATAATAAAGTTATTTCAGCTTCTTTGCAGAGTTGGATATGAAAGCAAGGCATGATAAATGCCCATTCATCCCACTGAGCCCATGCTGTCTACCCTGTTAATCTCGAGGGCGACACAGTGGTGCAGCGGTCGAGTTGTTGCCTTTCAGCACCAGAGACCCGGGTTCGATTCTGACTACGGGTGCTGTTTGTAAGGAGTTTGTACTTTTTGGTCTGGGAATAGCTCCATCCAAGACTACAAGAAATTGCAGAGTATTATGGACGCAGCCCAGACCGTCACACAAACCAACCTCCCTTCCATTGACTCCATCTACACTTCACGCTGCCTCGGCAAGGCCACCAGCAAAATCAAAGACGCGTCTCACCCCAGTCACTCCCTGCTCTCCCCTCTCCCATCAGGCTAGAGGTACAGAAGTGTGAAAATGCACACCTCCAGATTCAGGGACAATTTCTTCCCAGCTGCTATCAGGCAACTGATCCATCCTATCACCAACTAGAGAATGGTTCTGAGATACTATCGACCTTAACTGAAGAGACTCGACTATCTTTAATCGGACATTACTGGGCTTTATCTTGCACTAGATGTTATGTCCTTTATCATGTATCTGTACACTGCGGACGTCCTGATTGTTATCATATATAGTCTTTCTGCTGACTGGATGCAACAAAAACGTTTTTCGCTCTACCTCGGTACACGTGACAATAAATGAAACAAAGCTAAGGGAGTCACACCACTGCCCTGAATGTTGCTTGTGTAGAGTTTGTGCATTCTCCCTTTCACCATGTAGGTTTCATCCAGGTCTGGCTATCTGCTATAGCTCAAATACGTGCAGGTCGGTAGGTTAATTGGTCACTATGCATTACTGCTAGTGCACGTTAGGTTTAATTTAATTTAGTTTAGTACAGAGATACAGCACAGAAACAGGCCCTTCGGCCCACTGAGTCCGTGCCGACAAGTGATCCCCGCACACAAACAGTATCCTACACACTCTAGGGACAATTTACAATTTTACTATCCAATTAGCCTACAAACCTGTACGTCTTTGTAGTGTGGGAGGAAATTGGAACACCCGGAGGAAACCCGCGCAGTCACAGGGAGAACGTACAAACTCCGCACAAACGGCACCCGTAGTCTGGATCAAACCGGGGTTTCTGGCGCTGTAAGGCAGCAACTCTACCCCTTCGCTACCATCTCGCCCTCGAAGTTGGTTAATTGCCTTCAATAAAACTATCCCTTCCGTGTGGGATAGCGTTAATGTACAGGATGATCACCGGTCGGCCTGGACTCTTTAGGCCAAAAGGGCCTGTTTCCGCGCTGTATCTCGAAAGTCTAAAATCTAAAGATCTAGTTCTGAATTTTGAGACGCGGTTGCGTAGGCAGTGACGCGCGGTAGCGCGTGGTGCCCCAGAATTTTGGGATTCGCAAAATCCTCGCGCGTACCTGCGTGACGCGCAAATGACACCCAGGTGGGACAGGCCCTTTACTGTCCTGTTCCAATTTAACATTGTAATTAACGCTCCCAGTTCCAGCTACCAACAGTGTGGCTGCTTCTTTAATGATAAGACTTTAAAGAAAGTATCCAGTGCAATAGCCGTACATTGAAGGGGCCTTGGTAAATCAATTCCTTCACTAACACACAGACAGCAGTTTTCAAAACCTGTCCACTCAGCCCCTGTTGTTTATCCTTCCATTTGCTCTGCTGTAACTCCCTGTGAAGTGCAGTGTATGTAATAATCTGGACCTGTATTACATTTGGACCACAGATTACCACACAGTCCCAGCATGGATCAGGCAGAGGCAATACCTGCTGGATGGGGAAATTCATTAAAGCTCTGAAGGTCTGCAAACAGAGCTATGTGCTGATAGACACAAAAAGCTGGACTAATTCAGCCGGTCAGACAGACCCCTGGAGAAAACGAATAGGTGACGTTTCGGTTCTAGAGCCTTCTTCAGACTGAGAGTCAGAGAAAAGGGAAACGAGAGATATAGATGGTGATGTAGAGAGGTAAGGGCCTGTCCCACTTGGGCGTCATTTCTGCGACATCATTTACGTGTCACGACGCGCACGCCATGACGCGCACGTGATGAGCGCATGGTGCACATTACGCGCGCACGGTGCGTGGTGACGTAGGCAGTGACGCGCGGTTGCGCACGACACCCCAGGAATTTGGGATGTACAAAATCTTTGCGCGCCATCTGCGAGACGCGCAAATGACACCCAGGTGGGACAAGCCCTTTACAGAACAAATGAATGAAGGATATGCAAAAAAGTAACAATGATAAAGCAAACAGGCCATTTATAGCGGTCAGGTGAGAACAAGTTACAGACAATGAGACTCAGCCAGACGATGTTAGCATGCAGCGGCTATGTGCAGCCGGCCATTCAAACACACGGGTTCAATTCACAAACTGCCCTTGGAGGTAAAATTGTGGCAGAATGTCCTCAGCTTCCAAGACAAGATGCTGTTTGTTCTAGAACTCGGATGGTGCATTGGTGGAAAGTGGAGAGAAGAAACAACAGAAGAAATCCATTAAGTACATCCTGATCACTCATTAATCATCATTACTCACTCGATTCTGTATTTAATTAATGCACTTTCATCAAGTCAGGAGCATCAAGAATGTTTATTTGTCATGTGCACTGGATAGGAACCGGAACGATGAGAGTCTTACTTGGTGCAGCCTTGCAGGCACATTCCAGCCAACAACAAAAACAAATACATAATAAATTAACAGCTATACGAAGTAAACTAGACCATGATAGTGCAACGAGCAAAGTATATAGAGCAACTATAGTGGTGCAAAGCACACACACACACACACACACACACACATCTCTCACACACATCTTATACACACACACATGCATCTCACATTGCACTTCACACACACCTCAAATACACATCGCGCACACACACTTCCCACAAACATCACATTACACACACACATCACACACATACGTACACACACATGTCACAAACACACATACGTACACAAACATGTCACACACACACACCTCACACACACACCTCACACACACACCTCACACACATCTCACACTCACAGACACACACACAAACGTTCACAACACACACACCCACAAAAAACACATCACCCTCACAATCACCTCACATACACACACATATCACGTCTCTCACACACATACACATCGCACACTACACTTGCATCCTTTATCTTGCATTAACCATTATTCCCTTTACCATGTTTCTGTACACATGGCTCGATTGTCTTTTTGCTACAGTAACTGGATAGCATGTGACAAAAAGCTTTTCATTGTATCATGGTACATGTGACAATAAGCTCAACTGAATTAAACTCTAGGACCTTGCTCTCTGAATAAAATCTGAGCTTATCACTTGCCTTACACCACTAGTTTAAATGTAATGATAGGAGCTGTAGATGCTGGTTTATACCAAAGATAGACACAAAATACTGGAGTAACTCAGCGGATTAGGCAGCATCTCTGGAGAAAATGGATAGGTAACGTTTTGGGTCGGTACCCTTCTTCAGACTTGAATCTGAAGAAGGAACCTGACCCGAAATATCATCTACCCATGCTTTCCAGAGATGCCTCCTGACCCATTGAGTTAGTCCAGCATTTTGTGCGTGTTACTAGTTTAAAACTGACCGGCAATTTGACATCCAAGAAAGATGACGAGATTTGTTTTGCAGCCCTTCAAATTTCCCTGTCAACAGTCAGCCATGAACCAAAGGAATGGCGAGCGGCTAATTGACCTTTTCCCCATCACAGAGTCACAGATTCATACAGCACGGAAACAGGCCCTTCAGCCCAACTTGTCAATGCCAGCCAAGATATCCCAACAATGCTCATCCATTTGGTCAATAACCCCCTCAACCTTTCTTATCCATGTACCCATCCAAATGTATTTTTAAATGTTGTTTTTGTATCTGCCTCAACAACCTCTTTTAGCAGCTCGTTCCATATACCCGCCCATGGATTCCTATTAAATCTTTCCCCTCCCACCTTAAGCCTATGTCGTTTGGTTCTTGATACCCCTACCCTGAGTAAAAGACTCCATGCATTCACCCTATTTATTCCCCTCATCATTCTCTACATGTTGATGAGATCGTCCCTCAGCATCCTCTGCTCCAAGGATTAAAATCCTAGCCCTTCAACCCTACAGCTCAATCCTAACCCTAGCCCGACAGCTCAAGCCCTCGAGTCCTAGCAACATCATCGCAAATCTTCTCAGCACTCTTTCCATCTTAATGACATCCTTCCTACAGTAGGGTGACCAAAAGTCAACACAGTGTGGCCTTACCAATGTCTTGCATACTGGAACATCCCAACTTCTATACTGAATACTCTGCCTGATGAAGACCAATGTATCAAAAGCCTTCATGACCCGATCTACCTGTGATTCCATGTTCAGGATGTACCTTTTCAAGATCCCTCTGCTCTACAATACTTACTAGGATGCTGCTATTCACTGTGATGGTCCTGATTTGACAAGAATACCATGCCATTATCTGCATTAAACTCCATTAGCCATTCCTCAGCCCACTTGCCCAGCCTATTAAGATCATACCGTAATTTGTTATCACCATCTTCACTATCTACGTTCCAACCCAATTGAGTGTCATCTGCAAACTCACTCATCATGCCTTGTATATTCTTATCCAATGGGTGTCCTAATGTTACCAGCCTGAGGTGGAATAGTGTGAAGCCATATGTCCGTTTGGGACAGCTACAGTACATGGATAGGATATGTTTAGAGGGATATGTGCCAAATGCCGGCAGGTGGGACTAGAGTAGATGGGGGAATGTTGGTCAGTGTGGGCGAGTTGGATCGCAGGGCCTATTTCCACACTGTATAACTATAACTCTATAACAGGTCAAAGCCAATGGTTGCCTCCTCACCAGAGTCCAGCTGCACAACTTTGCAGATAGACGGGGCAATATTTACCTTGGACCACTGTCAGGGAAGACCACTTTCCATGGGAATGGTGGGCCAAGGAGGTTGGGAACAAGGGGTTCCCCCACCAGCTGTTATGTGACAAGGACAGGGCAATAGTCGGGGTGGGTTACATCTGTGATCATGCCTCAGAACAAAGCGGCAACATTATGCAGAACCAGAATACGAATCAGAATCAGAATCATATTCGGCAAGTATGTTTTGCAATTTCACTGGAAGTACCATAAGAAGCAATTAGACAGGTACATGGATAGGACAGGTTTAGAGGGAAATGGGCCAAACAGAGGCAGGTGGGACTAGTGCAGGCGGAACATGCTAGTCATGTGGGCAAGTTGGGCACAGTGTGGGAAGGGCCTGTTTCCACTCTGTACGACTCTATGACTCTGTCTGCATTCTTAACATTAAGAACCGAGGGTCAGGACTGAGAATGGAGAGCAGAGGCGAGGGAGAGGGAGAGGCGAGAGAGAAGAGTGAAGAGACACGCTCCCCATTGAGGCGAGCACTGACAGACACCCAGTCGACTTCACTTATTGATTGGGTGTTGTTCTATCTAATAATCTGCTCCCAGAATGGTTCATCAACAGGTTACAGCACAGTCTCTCTCTTTATTAACACTCTCGAGATTTCCAGGTCGCTGTAGGGTCTGGGTTTCAATCCCATTGCCAGCAATTACATGAAAGCATCTGGCTGACGGTTTCCACTTGTCCTGTGTTGTTGCCAAGCCTCTGGCCTTGGCAGGGAGTCAGCCAATGCTGTCCGTGGAGTCACTATTAATGAAGCAGCTGTAGATACACTGAATGCAGCAAATCACGCTCTATGTTAGCAGTGGTGTTGTGGGTACATACTAGGAGGTCTCTGGCCCTGACAAGCCCCTGCAATTCTGCATGGTGGAAAACAAACCGTGGCTGTCTGTTGCTAAACAAGCTACAGCCCTTTTTGATTTGGGAAGGGTTCCGCCTCGTCAATAGACTTGGTCCTGGTATATTTATATCCTCAGTTTAGTTTAGAGGTACTGTGCGGAAACAGGCCCTTCAGCCCACCGAGTCTGTGCTAACCAGCAATACGTGAACACTAGCACTATCCTGCACACTAGGGACAATTTACAATCTTTTAACCTACAAACATGCACGTCTTTGCAATATGGGAGGACACCGGAGCACCCGGAGAAAACCCACGCGGTCACGGGGAGAACATACAAACTCTGTGCAAACGGTACCCGTGATCAGCATCGAACCAGGCTCCCTGGCGCTGTCAGGCAGCAACTCTACCCCTGTGCCACTGTGCCATCCCTGTTACCCTGTTGGACAGAAAGTGCTGAGGTAACTCAGCGGGTGAGGCAGCATCTCTGGAGAACACTGTATAGCATAGTTTATTATTGTCACGTGTGCCGAGGTACAGTGAAAGGCTTTCTGTTGCAAGCTATCCAGTCGGCAAAACGACAACACACGTTTACAATCAAGCCATCCACAGTGTAAAATACAGGGTAAAGGGTATAACATTTATAGGCAAAATCAAAATAGAAACAAATTAACTTACAAACCTCAATACCGTTGGAGTATGAATGGTAACCGGAGCACCCGGATAAATCCCATGTGGTCACAGTGAGAACATACAAACTCCATACAGAAAGCACCCTTAATGAGGATCAAACCCGACTCTCTTGCGCTGTGAGGCAGCAACTACTGTGCCACTGTGCTGCCCGTCCCCCATTTAGAAATTCCAAAGATCTTGCTTCGCACCCATCTGAGATGAAGAATTCCAGAGGTTCCTACACACTTCAGTTTTAAATGACCACCCCTAACCTTGTATCTCGAGCCCCTTGTTAACCCATTTTTTAGAACGGCACAGTGGCGCAGTGGCAGTAGAGTTGCTACCTTAAAGCTCCTGAAACCCAGGTTTAATCCTGACTACGGGTGCTGTCTCTACAGAGTATGTACATTCTCCCTGTGAAAGCGTGGGTTTTCTCCGGGTGCTCAGGTTTCCTCCCACATTCCAAAGAAGTACAGCTTCTCGTTCTCGTTTAATCTTAAATAGAAAGTTCTCGTTTAATCTTAAATAGAAAGATTAAACGAGAACTTACCGTTTTAAGTTTGATCTTTATTTTATGAGAAATTGAAGTGAGGGACTATGTGAAGAGCCCGCCAGCCCACATGCGCATCAATCTTCAGAGCAACTGTATGAAACCACAGACTACTTGCACAAACTTAAACTATAGAAAGATTAATAACCATTGACTTACCGAATGATCTTTATGAGATTCAGGGTTGGGAGTGGAGGGCACGTAGACTCTCACTCCAACTTCTCATAAAATAAAGATCAAACTTCAAACGGTAAGTTCCCATTTAATCTTTCTATTTTATATCGAAGTCACATGAGTGACTATGTGAAGCCTTCGAAGCTCTGTTGTTTCATGCAGTAAACCAATCTCTGTGTGAAACACTTAAAATGATAAACCATAAATGGTATAAATGGTATAAAAGACGTGGGTTATTAACAACATGATGCTAACTTGCATACATGTCCATTGCTCTTAATCAGACCACAGTCCCAATTGGCTTTGAGTTAGACAATAACTCACGCAACACTGTTCAGAATTCTATCAGCAATCATCCAGGCATATTCAACCAAATTTTGTAACTTCTGAAAGTGCACTATGTAAGCCTCCTACTGTTGCAAGAACATGATCAAATGGGAATGTCCATTCTATTGGCTGCTAATGAGCCAGCCCCCTTGGAAGAGTGAGACTTGAATTCACACCCGCTATTAGCTGCTTACATTCTATTCGTGTTGAGATGGTCTGCACCAGCAATCTCTTGAGAAAACTATTAAATAACAATGAAGAAACTATCCTTCATCTCATAGGTACTAGCATGCTCAGTGTACCTGTATACATAATAACACCCCAATCTCCGATCTGGTGGGTATGCTGTCAACTCCAAATTGTACCCAACCGTGCCTGTTTTGCTTTATGAGATAATTCCCATAACAAGTTACCCTCATGTCAGTTATGACCCAGAGACCGAGGAATACAGTAGAATACAGTAGATGAACATCTGCATAATAATTTACTGATACACATTCCACACTACTATGAGTCTAGGCTTTAGAGCATTCATATAAAAGACTCCTTGCATAACGTTAGTCAACAGCGGGTGAATAACCAATCATTTATTGTCCCACTTATGCTACAAGAGAGAATGACAAAGCAGCACAAGCAGTGTCAATTGTGCTAGAACATAATCGCTTCTCTAAACCCAAACTGAAAGAAACACAAACCTCTGCTACTTCTGTTTAAAAGTAGCTCACGTGTCTTCTTCACAAACTTCCCATACAACCGTGCAGAGCTAGCTGCACGAGAAATAGGCTGAACTAGCCTTCACTCGTGACTTCGAGTAAATAGGAGCTTCTTTCAGCCGCCTTTTACAATGGACACCCTGAATGAGTAGGCCAAATTGGCACTATTAAAATTAATGTCGTAAGAGGCATCTACTGATAAAACCCCTGAGTCTTGTCAGCTACAAAAGCATGTTGTCTATAAACTCCATGATACAATGCCCTTTTGATCTGAGTAGGACAGCATTAGCTTTAGAATCTTTGAAATAGCCTAGGCCTGAAGACAGCCCCTAGGTAGAGCCTAAACTTTCCACCACTGGCTTTGTCATCAAAAAGACCAAATATATCTGTGCCTCTCGAGTGTAAATATGGAAAAGTATACAACTTCAAGGTCGATTGAGGCCCTAAATCCTCTGAATCATCTAAATTGCTGAAAGACAATTATCCATCTTAAACTGATTAACCAAACACATGATCAGACGAGCCAAATCCTAACCTGATTTGGCATGCTCCACTTTTCTGCAACCTTGAGAAAATATTAGAAATATACCCCTCTTGTTCTTGGGCAGACTACAAATCCTTTGTGAGATGTCTCTGTTTCCACTTGGATAACAATCGTTTCCTCTATTGACCATACGGACAGAAATGTTTGGCTTCTCTAGTCGCGGAAGATGTGTCCATTTATTTATCTATTTATTTATTTATTTGTTTGTTTGTTTGTTTGTCTTTTCGCTCATAACATATAATCAGATCCTTATGACAAGAGCTGAAGCACAACATCCAATTGATGTGGGAATACGAGTTCCCTGTCAACTCTTCACTGTCAGAGTCTCCACGAATCCTCAGCCTCCTTCCTCAGTGGAAAATAGCATAATGCAACCCTGAACCAGGAATTGCTCCGCAGTCCTCTGACTGAAATTACCTGTCTCAGTCACCAGTGTGCGCAACACACTCTCTTCGACCAGCCACCCAATCAGGAATTCTGGTATTGAGAGCCTACAAATTATTATATATTTTTTCTATTCACAACATGAACCTGCAGGTCCGATAAAAAATGCTACATGCCAGACCGGCTTTATGCTGGTAGCTACCTATCCCAGGGAGGATGGCAATGATGTTCCCAATGAACTGGCAACTCTACTAGCTGAGCTGAAAGAATTAAGCATGTGTTGAGGGAAACCACAAACTATCTCACCACTCAGCAGCCTGATAACCTCAATCACAGATGTTGAGGCAGAGATCCCTGGTCAATATGTTCCATAGGGCCAGCCAGTTCCAAGATGGTCTACCCTGAACCAGGGGAGTCAAACTATTCCTACTTGGAGCTTACAGATGTTGCTATGCAAGGCACCCTGCCAATGTCTCTGTATCAACCTGTTCTTCTCCAGAGACAGTGAAAGGTTCTAGACAGACCATGCTGCCAATAAATCCAAACCCGGGGCGGCAGACTGCTCCATTTCAGAGTTTTACGGAGGTTTGTAAAGAGACCTTACCTGCCAGCGTCTCTGAGCCCAGGTCGACCTGCTTGTCGGAGCTTCAACGAAGTTCCATTGCAGACCATGTCTGACCACATCTTCAGCCCCACGCTTGCCAAACAGCTCGTTTCCGGAGCTCAAAAGCAATATTGCTGTGCAAGGCACGCCTGCCAGCATTTCTGAGCCCAATGGGACAGACTACTTCTTCGGCCTACAGCCTCTTTAGAGCCTTGCTGGAGCTTTACTGTGCAGACCATGCTACCAGTTACTCCCAGCCTGGTTTGACAGGCCGCTCCTTCGGCCAGCTGCTCCTTCGGAGCCTCAGCGGGGCTCACTGGACAGGTCACGCCTGCCATTACTGCAAGCCTGGTTCAACAGGCTGTTGTAGTGGGGCCAGCTAGTGACTCCCGACTGCTCCTTTCCGGAGCTTCAACGGCGCTTCCTGCCCCTTGAACACAGGGTGAAAACCCGCCGGAATACTGGAGCTTTACCCACATAGGATGGCACTCCACCCCCGCAGCCGCCTTAAACTCCCCCTGCAAGTCTTCAACTTGCTACATGAGTCCTCTCTGAAGAGATACTATGCAGGCTGCACGTTACTGGTGCTGTAAAAATGAGCCATTTTGGAAATTATCTCATGCCGTATAGCATTTTTGCGAAGGCAACAGCCCCAACTGCGTATTACAGAGAAGTGTTAATGCAGCTTTCTGCACTTCCGAGAGTTGAGACCCATGTACTTACTTGCAAAAGGCCATAATAACTCCAATGAGCAGTTTTTGGACTCGCTGACATAATTCTTTGCCTACATATCATCACTGAGATATCCCAACTGATGAAAAGTCTGGCAGTTATCTGGACTGGCATATTTCCCTGATACTCTTAACCAGATCTTCCTCCAGTGAATCTCCTATCCCCAAAGGGACGGCAAATATGTGACAAGAGCCGGTAGCTCCTTCATATGATTAAAATGAAGCATATCCCCCATTAGTTCAAGGGATTCGATTTCCTTATCGATATCCACATAGTTGGAGTCACCAATGTAATAATCTCCAACACTCCCTTCTTCTGAGCGGGAAATATTCTAACGCAACCCTGAGCCAAGTATTGCTTCCCTTCTTCTGAGCGGAAGATAGTATAACGCAACCCTGAACCAGATGTTGCTTCCACAGGCTCTACCTGCTGCAACACTGTGGTAGGGACTCCCTACCAAGCAAAGTAGGAGAAGCTCTCTCATAATGACCGAAGATAGACACAAAATGTTGGAGTAACGAGCAGCATCTCTGGAGAGAAGGAATGGGTGACGTTTCAGGTTAAGATCCTTATTCAGTCTGATCTTGTAATCATCCCAATTAGTTAGAGTCACAGTGTGATACAGTACGAAAACAGGCTCTTCGGCCCAACTTGTCCACACCGGCCAACATGTCCCAACGGTTACACTGATCCCACCTGCCTACATTTGGTCCATATCCCTCCAAACTTGTCCTATCCATGTACAGTACCTGTCTATCTGTTTCTTAATCATTGGGATAGTCCCAGCCTCAATTACCTCCTCTGGCAGTGTGTTCCATATATAACCACCTCCATAGAAAAACATAGAAACATAGAAATTAGGTGCAGGAGTAGGCCATTCAGCCCTTCGAGCCTGCACCGCATTCAATATGATCATGGCTGATCATCCAACTCAGTATCCCGTACCTGCCTTCTCTCCATACCCTCTGATCCCCTTAGCCACAAGGGCCACATCCAACTCACTCTAAATATAGCCAATGAACTGGCCTCAACTACCCTCTGTGGCAGAGAGTTCCAGAGACTCACCACTCTCTGTGTGAAAAAAGTCTTTCTCATCTCGGTCTTAAACCACCTCCCTTTGTGTGAAAAAGTTACCCCTCAGATTCCTATTAAATCTTTTCCCCTTCACCTTGAACCTACATCCGCTGGTCCTCGATTCCCCAACTCTGGGCAATAGGTTCTGTGCATCTACCCAATCTCTTCCTCTCATGATTTTATACACATATCTATCATCAACCAATGTTTCTCAGCTTGATCAAGCAAACATTTGCTCCGTGATTCTGCTTCATATGGTGTGAAATTAGAAGAAAAGTGTGTTTTAGCTAAATCAGTGGATGTTAAATCCAGCACTGTGAGTTGGCTAATATTGAGCCAAAGATCTGTTCACACAGCATATGGTAAGCCAGGCAATAATCCACAGAGGGTAGTTCAAAGGGTGAATCCAGCTCTCGCAGTGATTGTTGTCGTTGGTCTGATCTGACCTGTTGCCTTTGATTTCTGAAAAGTGTGGTTGATAAATGTATGCTCGGGGCCCTGGAGACCACAGATTAACACCGGGACAGCTAGATAGTGGAAGACACAGAGCAGTTACGTGGATCACGCCAGTCCTGAAAACAATGGCAAACGACAGGCAGAGAGGAAGGAGGAAATTGCTTAACTTCCTTCTGAATAATGGGTCAGAGAAAGGAAAATAAAGGAGAATAAAGGGAAAGGGGTGTCAAGTGAAATATTATTGATATGAGAGTTTCTCTTCTTAAAGTGGTCACAACATATGGTGGCACGGTGGCGCAGTGGTAGATTTGCTGCCTTACACTGCCAGAGGCCCGGGTTTGATCCTGACTACCAGTGCTGTCTGTACTGTGTAGTCTCCACACTGGATCATAAAAAGGGTCTCGACCCAAAACGTCACCTATTCCTTGTCTCCAGAGATGCTGCCTGACCCGCTGAGTTACTACAGCATTTTGTATCTCTCTTCGGTGTAAACCAGCATTTGCAGTTCCTTCCTACACACCGTTCATTTAGAAATCTCTGCTCACTGATGAATGGATTGCTTTCCCTTTGTGAATCCCTGACCCCCTTGGTTCAGAGTTAAAGGCACTAGCATTAACCTCCATTGATACTTCATAATTGTCTCATTGTTTTGTCTTTAGCAAGATCTGAGTATTTAATCAATGCGTATTCATCAATAACAGGATGTGGTTTGAATCTTAACGCTACTTGTTTCCATAATCATAGTCATACGTTGTGGAATCAGGCCCTTCGGCCCATCAAATCCATACATCAAGCACCCATTAAAATCCCATTTTATTTGCCCCAGATTCTCTTCAGCTCCCCCCAGGTTCTGCCACTCACCTGCACTAGCTTGAGGTTTTGTTTATTGTCACATGTACCGCGGTCCAGTGAAAAGCTTTAGTTGTGTGCTAACCAGTCAGCAGAAAGATAATACATTTCAAGTCGTCATAGCGGGGTATTGGGAAAAGTTTTCAATAAGCAATAATCGCGCCTCGGGTAAACCTCATCGGCTATGATACTGCCACTGCGCAAAGCTAACATTGACAAGATCAGCATATTTCGAGACTACCCGGCGGAGGTTGCCAAGAAAAGAGCATTGTTTACAGACACAAGAAGAATACTTAAGAACATTAATAACCTGAGATATGGACTGATGTATCCTGCACATTGAGAATCACCTACGACCACAAAGGATACTTCTTTACTAACCACACAGAGGCTTTTAAATTTGCAAAGAAGATTGAGGCCACTGAAAAGATTGAAATTAGCGAGGACGAGAGTGAAAAAGAGGACAATGAGGATTAATACTTAACACTAAATGTACGCGATGATATTGGATTCGGTACCTTATTGAGAAGAAACTGAACTTTAAATTACTATACTTCAGGATTGTTATGAATTTAGAATGAAATTGATCATCGTTATATATATTTTATATTATTGTATTAACTATTACTAACCATTATTAATCATAATAATTAATCATTATCAATTATAGTTTAATTGGATTAATTCAGAATTAGTTAAAGGATGAACCATAAGATGATTAAAATAGAAGATGAAGTTTAACCCTAGATATTGATACTATTTAGACTAATCATGGACTAATACTTTAGTTATATGAAACTAATATTTATTAACTTTGAGATTAATAATTATTCCATTATTGGATTATCCATATACTCCCCCCCCCCCCCCCACATTTCTATTCCCCGCATAATGTTTTTCTTTACTGAATTTGAATTTTTTCCTTCAAGGAAAGAACGGAGCTAGTAACATTTTTTTTACCAAAAGCTACGGGAGTCTTTAGATGCCTAGCCACATTAGGGTGGCTATCACTAACTACACTAACTATAGATGTAGTATTTTTCTTTTTTTCACACTTCACTAATATAATAACCACTCATCTTTTCTATTTTGTAGTATGTTATAATCAGTATAATCTTTATTTAGAATGGAATTATAATTGTTATTCAAGGAGATATGACCGAGAAGAAATCCTAAAAGTTCTGAAATGCATCTATCTGAGATCCAGGTGTAAGGTATGGTTTAACGTGCTGAATCATCTACTCCATTATAGACCACCCTAATCATGATGCAAGACGTAAAAGTGAACACTGGGGGTGAAGGAATTACATTTTGCAGTTGGAATGTTAAGAGAATTAATGAACCCATTAAGAGAGGCAAAGTATTAACTCACCTAAAATCGCTCAAAACCGACATAATTTTCCTCCAAGAGACTCACCTTAAAAGGAAGCACAATACAGATTGAAAACAAAATGGATTGCCCAAACGTATCATTCCTCATTCACACATAAATCTAGAGGAGTTGCAATTCTAAATCATAAAGGTATACCTTTTAAACATATATCAACTACAGAAGATACTGATGGTAGATATATCATAGTAGTAGGTGAATTATACTCAAAAAAGTGACTCTCATTAATATATATGGACCCAATTTTGATAGTCCGCGGTTTTTCAAGAGAATACTGAATATTATTCCGGAATGAACACAAAATAATTTAATAATTGGTGGAGATTTAAATTGTACACTGGATCCATATTTAGACAGATCATCAACTCAGAGAAAGTCAAAATCTCTGTCAAGCGAATTTTTAAACTCATATATAAACAATACCAATATTAAGGATATCTAGAGAATTGAAAACCCATCCGGAAGAGAATACTCATTTTACTCATCTATGCATAAAACATATTCAAGGATAGATTATTTCTTAGTAGACTCTAAACTAATTCCATTTACTTAAAAATCACAATATCATAATATTATAATTTCGGATCATGCCCCATTAACGTTTATGATTAAACTAAATTGAATGGACAAGAAACAGACACAATGGAGACTTAATCCTCAAATTTTAAAAGAACAGGTATGTTGTGAATATCTTGTAAAACAGATTCATATGTTCTTCGAGGTCAATGACCAACCCGAAATCTCTGCTTCCCTTCTCTGGGAAACATTCAAAGCATTTACACGAGGGGTATTAATCTCCTCTCAGGCATTTCTTAACAAAGAGAATGGAGCTAAACAACAGACATTGGAAATGGAAATAAGACAATTAGACATAGAAAATGCAAGAGCACCTTCATTGGTAAAACATAATAAAATAGCTGCACTGAAATATAAGTTAAATAAAATATACTCTGACCAAATAATAAAACTTTATCAACACACAAAACAATTCAATTTTGAAATTGGTGATAAACCACATAAATTATTGGCACGCCAGCTTCGAAAACTGGATGGAGAAAAAATGATTCATAAGATTAGATCAGAAAAGGGAAAAATACTAACACTCCCCAAAGATATTAATGACAGATTTTTACAATACTATCAAGATCTTTACTCAACTAAAGTGACACAACAATCAATAGGAATGGAAGCATTTTTACAGAAATGCAACTTTAAAGGCTTAGATCTGCAAGAACAAGAATTATTAGGAGCTGAAATAACGAACAAAGATATTGAAGAGTCAATTAGATCTTTAAAAAATGGAAAGGCCGCCGGCCCTGATGGCCTAAGTTCTGAATTCTATAAAAAAATGTTATGATCTGCTTTCTCCACGCTTACAAACACTGTATAAACATGTTTATACTCAACAGCAAAACATGTCCCGGAAACTTTAAATGAATCTACAATAATACTTATACCTAAAATTGATAAGGATCTAGAAGACCCGGCCTCATATAGAGCAATAGCTCTATTAAATACTGATCAGAAAATATTAACTAAAATCCTTTCTAATAGATTGAGCTTAGTAATTAACAAATTAATACACCCTGATCAAACAGGTTTTATCCCAAAACGTCATTCATTTTATAATCTTAGACGATTGTTTAATATTATATATTCAAACAGAATTGCTAATGCAGACCTAGCAATTATATCGCTGGATGCTGAAAAAGCCTTTGATCAAATAGGATGGCCATATTTATTTTCAGTGATGGAAAAATTTCAATTGGGAGAGAAGTACTGTGCATGGGTTAAATTATTATACTCTAACCCAACAGCTAGAATATTAACAAATCAAATGTTATCAACTAAATTTAATCTTTCCAGAGGTTGTAGACAAGGATGTTCATTATCTCCATTATTATTCGCTTTAGCAATTGAACCACTTGCAGAAAATGTCACATCTAATCCAGAAATACATGGGTACAATACTAAAGATACAATGAATAAAATTTCTCTATATGCAGATGATGTACTAATATATATTACAAAGCCGGAAATTATTATTCCAAATTTATTAAATCTAATAACTCAATTCGGTCATTTCTCAGGATATAGAATTAATTGGAATAAAAGCTAAATCATGTCAATAACGGATCATAATTTACATATACTACAACAATCACCTTTAAAAATAGTTGAAGAAAAATTTAAATATCTTGGTATTTATGTAACTAAGGGGTATAGTTCTTTATTTAAATCAAATTTTTCACCTTTAATGAACAAACTAAATAAGAATATTCAATACTGGAAAACACTTCCTATTTCAATGTTCGGTAGAATTAATGCTATAAAAATGATTTTTCTACCGCAATTATTGTACCTATTTCAATCAATCCCGATATATATTCCAAAATCTTTTTTTTTTAAAGTAGACTCTACTGTTACAAGTTTCATCTGGGACTACAAGAATCACAGAATAAATAAAAAACATTTATATAAATCAAAGATTAATGGAGGTTTAGCTCTACCAAACCTTTTGTTTTATTTTTGGGCAGTTTATATTAAAGACATGAATTTTTGGCTGGAAGAAATGGATCAACAACCAGAATGGTTAAGGATGGAAAAGGAGGACTGTCTACCTTTTGAAATCGGTTCGATTATATTTGCACCGACAAAATTGCACAAAAAAACTTATTGGGAAAACCCTATAATATATAGTGGTATACAAATCTGGAAACAACTTAAAAAGGCTTTAAAACTGGATAATATACCACTCTGTCTCCCTATTGTAAACAATCCCTTATTCAAACCTTCCATGCTAGATAAAGGCTTTATACAATGGAAAAACTATGGAATCAAAAGGGTGGAACACCTTTATAAGAAAGACACTTATCTCTCATTTCATGAACTGCAACAGATTTACGGATTACACTCAAATAATTTTTTTTTCGATACCTACAACTCAGAGATTATTTTAGGTCAAATACACAGGATTATAGGAATAGGGAACCAGAAATCCTAGATGAATGTCTGAATAAGCATCCTAATACAGAAAAATTAACAACTTATATTTACAACACCCTTTTAGATAGCGAGATACCATCGACGGAATCATATAGACACACATGGGAAAATTAAATAAATCAATCCATAACGAAAGATTTATGGGACAAAAGTTTACAATATATACATCAATGCTCGCTAAACTCCAGACATGCTCTAATACAATTTAAAGTTTTACATAGATTACATTACTCCAAAGTTAAATTAAATAGAATCTTTCCACAAATATCGTCTACCTGCGATAAATGTCAACATCCAGAGGCTAATTTAACACATACCTTTGCAAATTGTATAAAAATTAAGAATTTCTGGACTGAGATTTTTAGAATAACTTCTGAAGTTATTAATACTAAACTGGATCCGGACCCAAAATTAATAATACTTGGAACATCAGAACAAAATTTAACTCTTACAACAAAGTCAAAAAAATTTCATAGATTACAGTATAATAATTGGGAAGAAACTAATATTAAAATTTTGGAAGGGCCCTATATCCCCCACAACTAAAATGTGGATTGCGGAAATGTCGGAGACCCTACACCTGGAAAGAATCAGATTTGCCTTAATGGACAAACAAGAAGTTTTCGTTAGAATAAGGTCTTCTTTATTTGATTATTTAAAAGGGTAGCATGGTTTGGCAGGGAACCCTAACTGAAACTTGGACTTAGGAATAGATGAAAAGTTATATTTTATATTCCTTGATCTTATCTTCTACGATGTATTAATAGTAAATTATTCCTTTCTTTATGATTTTCTTTTTCGATGTTGATTTTTATTTTATTTTTCTTACTGTTCTCCTCTCTTTATAAAAAAAATACTATTAGTCAAAATGATACACTTGATAATATTAATAATGTATGTTCGTTGAACATGAAATATTGCTATCATAACATATGTTTGCTAAATCATTGTCTAAATTAATAAAAATATATATTCAAAAAAAAAGAAAGATAATACATTATTTCAATCGAGCCATCCACAGTTCATGATGAAGGGAGTAATGTTTAGTGCAGGAGAAAGTCCAGTGAAGTCCGATTAAAGATAGTCCGAGGGTCTCCAATGAGGTAGATAGTGGCTCAGGACCACTCTCTAGTTGTTGATAGGATGGGACAGCCGGGAAGAAACTGTCCCTGAACCTGAAGTTGTGCGTTTTCACACTTCTGTACCTCTTGCCCGATGGAAAAGGGAAGTGACCTGGGTGAGACTCATCCTTGATTATGTTGGCAGCCTTGCCGAGTCAACATGGAGTGTGGATGACGTCAATGGAAGGTGGGTTGGTTTGTGTCATGGTCTGGGCAGCGTCCAGAATTCTCTGCAATTTCAAGAGTCCGAGAGACCTAAAGTCACTTACAATGGGATGTGGGGGTAAACCAGGGCACCACCAGGGCACTACCTAATAACAAGTCAATTGTGCAAATTCTACACTGACAGCTGGAGGTTAGGAATGAACCTGCGACACTGGCTGTGAGGCAACAACTCTACCAGCTGTGCCACTGTACTGCTGTGGAAGCATGCTGTGCCTCAGGACTAATGCTTCTTGAAACAATAATCTAATATCTCCTGTGCCCATGAAAGAGAAGACACCATAAAAAGCATTTTATCGGGATGTATCTATCACAGCTTGGTTTGGGAACAGCTCCATCCAAGTCTGTAAGAAATTGCAGTGAATTGTGGACGCAGCCCAGACCATCACACAAACCAACCTCCTTTCTATAGATTCCATTGATACCTCCCGCTGCCTCGGAAAGGCCAGCAGCATTATCAAGGACGAGTCGCACCCTGGCCACTCCCTCTTCTCCCCTCTCGCATTAGGGCAAATGGAATGGAAGTGTCAAAACACACACCTCCAGATTCAGGGACAGTTTCTTCCCAGCAGTTATCAAGCAACTGAATCATCCTACCACAACCAGAGAGCAGTGCTGAACTACTATCTGCCTCTTTGATGACCCTCATTCTAAGCTTGATTTGACTTTGCTGGCTTTACCTAGCGCTAAACTTTATTCCCTTATCATGTATCAATACACTGTGAATGGATCGATTGTAATTGTCTTTTGCTGACTGATTAACACGCAATAAAATCTTTTCACTGTACCTCGGTGTGCGTGATGATAAACCAAGCTGAAACTGGATCCATAACCATTGCAGGGACTTAAGAACAAAATGTACATTGTCTCTCCATAGCACCACGGCAGATGTGCCACACTTTAGAGATACAATGCGGAAACAGGCCCTTCAGCTCACCGAGTCTGCGCCCCAGCAGTCACCCCATACACTAGCACTATCCTACACATTGGGGACTGTATACAATTTTACCTAAGCCAATTGACGTATAAACCAGTACGACTTTGCAGTGTGGGATGAAACCAGTGCACCTAGAGAAAGCCCATGCAGTCACAGGGAGAACATACAAACTCCATACAGACAGCACCCACAGTCGGGATCGAACCCGGGTCTCTAGCGCTGTAAGGCAGCAACTTTACCACTGCACCACCGTGCCGCCTCTAAGAGTTAAGAGTGTTTCATTGTCATATGTAATAACAACAGAACAATGGAATTCCTACTCGTAGCCCCATACAGGCCTTCAAACACAATACACAAAGATAATCCCTAATAAACAAAAAATATATAAATTAACTAGACTAAGTGGGACCCGTTGGGTCCCATGTTCACACGGGAGGGCTGGTTCCCGACGCAATATTCCACCTCTCCACCAATTCCAATATTGGTGGCCAGTGGGGGTGGGGGGGGGGGGGGGGGGCTTTCTGGAGCGCTGGTATTGGTGTTGTTGGCTGCAGGGACTACTGGTCTCCAGAGGGCTAGTATGGACATTGTGGGCCAAATTGATTATTGGGGTGGCAGCTCAGTCCCTCAATCCTGATGTGCTGGCAGCTCTCTCACGGTGGGCTGGCAGTTGACTCACGGCTATTCCGCAGTTTAAGTGCAGTTTCATACCACTTCAAGCAGGGTGCAAGGCCACCAAATTCAAGTGCAGTTTCATACCACTTCAAGCAGGGCGCAAGGCCACCAAATTCAAGTGCAGTTACATGCCATTTCAAGGAGGGTGCAAGGCTACCAAATTCAAATGCAGTTTCATACCATTTCATGCAGGGTGCAAGGCACCACATTCAAATACAGTATCATACTATTTCAAGCAGGGTGAAACCACCATAAAAACCACCATAAAACCACACAAAACACCACACTCACAGTTCAGTAGACATTCAGTGTGTTCAGTTGATTCACAGCTCACACAGAGACATGACCACTCCCTCTCCCATCATGCAGAGACTAAGCCACACTGACACTTCCGGGTTTTATAATCCCTCCCCCTCCCACCGGAAAAAGTGTGGCTTTCATGGCGTGATTGACAGGAGAGGCATTCTCAACATTTTTTAAACACTAATAACACTTTTGTTTTTCATTGATGGGAAGAATCCTCTGCACCTGATGAGCAGAGGGGGACTGAGTAAGATGGCCAAAAATCACAGCCGTGAGTGGTAGCGTTATATCTAAAATCAATATAGTGCAAACAGGAAGTTGTCAAGTTTAGACAAACAACCATTTGCAGGCAGTTCCTTTTCACTTCAACCCAAACCCCAAACAACCATTTGCATGCAGTGCCTTTTTACTTCAACCCAAACCCCCAAACAACTATTTGCATGCAGTGCCTTTTTACTTCAAACCGACCATATTTTCATTTTCAAACCATATTAAGGGCACTCACAGTTGAGTAGACAGGTGTTCAGTGTTATTCAGAGCTCAGAAAATGCGACCCTCTGGCTTCCTCCATCTTGCAGAGACTGAGTGAGGCACACCACTTCCGGGTTTTATAGTCCCTCCCCCCTCCCACCAGCAGGGGCAGCAGAGAGAATGGCAATTTTCTAAAAAACATTAATATCTCTCTGATTTTTCGTCGATGGGAAACATCCTCTGGTCCAGTCCGGCGGAGGGGGGCTCTGAGCAAGGTGGCCAAAAATGACGGCTGTATGTCGCGACGTTCTCTCGGAAATCAAATCGCAGTGCGTCAAAAGCGGTCAAGATCTTACTTTTAGTAATATAGATAACCCCAGTTGAAGCCTTCAGTGCAATCAAAGACAGTCCATAGTTCATAGTTGTGGTCAGTGTAGTGTGAAAACAAGACACTAATGGTTGTTGGGAAGAAGCTATTCATGAACTTGATGGTCACCGTTTTCAGAGTCCTATTCCTCCTTCCCAATAGCAGGAGTGAAATGAGAGCATGGCAGCCTTTCCTATAAATCTCTGCAATGGTGGGGAGGTCAGTACCTGTGATGGACCGAGGAATGTCATTCGCTCCTACACTCCTGGCCATTCGAGTTGCCAATGCAGTCACCTCCACCACTGTTCGACATGTCACCTTTCAGATGGGACACCATTGATATCGTGCAATGTGAGCACATACAAGTCCACCACTGATTTTCCGGCACCCTTGGCTCCAGCACCTCTGTGGATTATCCATTTTGCCGGATCACCAGAAGTCGTGGCTTCTGCGAGGAGTGTGAATGGTACCCGAATGGTACACCTAGGGCGCCGGAGCGCCAGGATACCCCGGTCCACAAAGTCAGCCTCGGAAACCGGCTGTGGGAACAGACATGCGGCCAGGCCAGAGTTCCAGAGCCGCGGCTACAGGGAACAAATTCCACCCGATGACCTACCACGGAAGTCCTGATGAGGTTGAGATCAACTGCCTCACCCGGCCTAGGCGTCACATTTTTGGGGGGGACTTCCAGGGGGGAGGGGGATTTCAAGTGCGCTCTCGTAATTTCATCCAGATTAAAGGAGGCGCTGGAAAATCAGTCGTGGACCAGTAGTTTTTTGTATGGAGAAAAACTTGTTAACTTATCAAAGAGCGATACAGTGTGGAAACAGGCCCTTCCACCCAATTTACCCACACCGACCAACATGTCCCATCTATACTAGCCCCACCTGCCTGCGTTTGATCCATATCCCTCTAAACTTGACCGATTCAAGTACCTGAAGGTTTCTTAAACATTGCGAAGGTACCTGCCTCAACTACCTCCTCTGGCAGCTCGTTCTACATACCCATCACCGTTGTGTAAAAAAGTTACCCCTCAGGTTCCTATTAAATCCTTCCCCCCCCTCACCTATATCCGCTGTTTCTCGAATCCACAACTCGGGGCAAGAGACTCTGCGTGTACCCGATCTATTCCTCTCATTTTGTACACCTCCATAAAATCACCCCTCATCCTCCTGTGCTCCAGGGAATAGAGTCCTAGATGCTCACCCTCTGACTATAGCTCAGGCCCTCATGTTGTAGTAACATCCTTGTAAATCTTCTCTGCATCCTTTCCAGCTTGTCATATAAGCAGGAAGCAGGGTGCTGAAGCCACCACTTTCCCGAATCCCAATCCTTATTGCTCACTTCATTCGATGAGATTGTCTCCTTCTTTCAAAGCCCGAGCCGATGTTTGCACATCACGTGCATAACTTTGTGTGGGAAAGGACTGCAGACGCTGGTTTAAATTGAAGATAGACACAAAATGCTGGAGTAACTCAGTGGGACAGGCAGCATCTCTGGAGAGAAGGAATGGGTGACGTCACCGAGAGATGCTGCCTGTCCCCCTGAGTTACTCCAGCATTTTGTGTCCACGTGCATAACTTTTCTCCCTGCTCACCTGCATAAAACTAGCTTGAGTTGAACGTCCAGGGAAGTTAGAAAGGTGCCACCAATTCCCTCCGGTACAGCAAGTTGGCAGCTTGACAAGAACTATAAGTGAGCTCATTGATTCAACGCAGCGGAACGAGGTGTCAAACGTTGACATATGAAAGCCAGGCATATTGTTTGGCCCAATCCAGGAATTTCACTTACCTCATGCAGCCTGGCAATAGGTGTTAACAGCGTTTCCCAAGATGACCCCCACCTCAGCCACATTATTTTCTCCCCTCCCTCTGCTCTGCCTCTCCACGCCTCAAAAAGCACAGCAACCGCCTGCAAGCATGCCGCAAGCAGGATCTCTCGAGAAGCAGCGCGCGAGATATTTCACTCATCTATGGGTGTCTGGAAGACGGTTTGCTCTGGCTTCTCAGTGCCAGTGTATTAATGGACGGGGCAAAGAAGAACAAATTACAAATGTAGCAAGACCTGGGACATTGGCCACGAGCCTGTTCCAAGTAGGCCGACCCTATCATCATTAAATTTGAACCTCTTACACACTAAAACCACAAGGCAGTGCTTACATAGCAAACTAGTCTTCACTCGTATTCACCTTGTGCGATGAATTCCAGTCTCACCTGGTGTTGCCATGGTGAATGAAGAAGGGAGGAAGAAAGATTATTCTCCTCACAAGAGAACCGAGTGGAGCGGCAAGTTAAACACTGACCTTCAACCTAGGCTCATTAACGTCAGTGGGAAAGCTGCTGCCTTACACCGCCAGAAACCCGGGTTCGATCCTGCCCGCGGGTGCTGTCTGTATGGAGTTTGTACGTTCTCCCTGTGATCGCGCGGGTTTTCCCCGGGTGCTCCTCTTTCCTCCCACACTCCAAAGACATACAGGTTTGCAGGTTTGATTGGCTTTGGTAAAGATTGAAAATTGTCCCTAGTGTGTAGGGTAATGCTAGTGCACGGGGATCGCTGGTCGACGCGGACTCAGTGGGCCAAGGGGCCTATTTCCACGCTGTATCTCTAAACTAATCTAAGCTAGTCTGGCCTGAAAAAGGGTCTGAAGTAGTCTGAAGGACCTCAACCCAAAAATACACCTATTACTTTCCTCCAGAGATGCTGCCTGACCCACAGAGTTACTCTAGCATTTTGTGTCTAGTCCAAGTTTCCAGATGACTAAGGAATCTTGCATTGATCATCTTAACTTTCAAATGAAATTAAAATAGTGAGATGAAATTTAAGCACACCAAAAACTTACAAAGGCATTTCTTTCAGGAGAAAACAACATTGCGTTTAAATCTCTCAGTACTACGTCTATAAATGCCTTCCATACAGTATATATTGCATTTGCCTCAGGCAACCCAGCTCAAAATATGGCATTCCACACTTTAATTTCCTGTGCTGGTTACGAGTTCGATCCCAGACAACAAGCCTCGTACAATACCAACAAAAGGGTGATATCGTTTCTGCTGCCGCAGACGGCAATGAGAAATGTCAGTCGCATCAGCGCCAGGGCACCTGGTCCAAGCATGCTGAGCCTTAAAGTCATTTGTTAAAGATTTAATCTGCTGTTAGAGCTGTGGGGCGGCGAGCTGGCGCAGCAGTAGAGTTGCTGCCTCACAGCGCCAGAGTCCCGGGTTTGATCCTGACTACAGGTGCTGTCTGTACGGAGTAGGTACGTTCTCCCTGTGACCTGCGTGCATTTTCTCCAGGATCTCCGGTTTCCTCCCATACTCCAAAGACGTGCAGGTTTGCAGGTTAATTGGCTGCTGTAAAATTGTAAATTGCCCCTAGTGTGTGTGGGATAGCGTTAGTGTGCGGGGTTTGTTGGTCTGCGCGGACACGGTGGGCCGAAGGGCCTGTTTCCGCGCTGTGTCTCTAAACAAAGCTAAATACACTCAAATCAAACAAGTAAAAATAGGTAGAGCAAAGGGGCAGATACGGAGTGCGGAATATACGTCTCAGCATTGTAGTGCATCAGTTCCACAGGCAAAGTCCAAAGTCCATAACGGGGAAAAAGGTGAAATGCCCAAAAGCATTTTAAATGCCACAATCACAATGCCTCCGCCACCATTTCTGCAGCGTATTCCAGGCACTGACCACCTTCTGTTTAAAAAAAACCTGTCCCGTACATCTCCTTTAAAGCCTTGCTCCGCTCACCTCAAAACATTGCCCTCTAATCTTTGACATTTCCTGGGAAAAAGGATCACCAAACGTTTCCCCCAAGGGCAGCGCCAGAGACCCGGGTTTTCGACCCCGACTATGGGTGCTGGCTGTATGGAGTTTGTACGTTCTCCCCGTGACCTACAAGGGTTTTCTCTGGTTTCACCGGATTCCCCCCACACTCCAAAGATGTACAGGTATGTCGGTTCATTGTCTGGTACAAATGTAAATTTTCCCGAGTGTGCGTGAGGTTGCTGGTCGGCACAGGCCCGATGGGCCGAAGGGCCTGTTTCTGTGCTGTATCTCTAAACTAAACTGAAACTAATCTAAAGACAGAAACTGCAATGTTTTAGTCCTTGAAATGTGGAATATAATATAGGATAAGGAGTCATATGTAACGAAACGCGACAATGAGTTTCTTACAGCAAACCACAACATATCTGGGAATAGGTCCCTCACTCCAACATGATCTGTACTCTGTGCAAAGACCACACTGCCAAACCTATTTTCCATCAACTCAAAGGAACAGTGGAATAGTGATGAGTGCAACAGCCAAGGAAGAAAGATAGACACAAAATCTTGGAATAACTCAGTGGGTCAGGCAACATATCTGCAGAGATGGAATAGGTGACGTTTCAGGTCATAACCCTTCTTCAGACTGGAGTCAGACTGCTTAAGACTGGAGTTTAAAACTGGGGTCTGAATAAGCATTCCGATCCGAAATGTCACCTATTCCTTTCCTCCAGAGAAGCTCCCTAACTTGCGGCATTACTCCAGCACATTGGTGTAAGCCAGCACCTGCAGTACCTTCCTGCACAAGGAGGGTGGAAGGCAGCATTCAAACATCAAAACTCAAACTGCAGTATGTTTCTTATTTGCCCGGCCATGTGAGGAAAAATGCAACCCGTTAAACCTGGGTAAGAGGCCAGCTGGTAGCCAATACATCATGTTGCACTGTACATGACGTTTATCTGGACAGTTATTCCCACGCGAATTGTCAAATATTTACACACATACCACAGCCAGAAGCAGGAGATGTCGAGCGATGCCTACACACACATATTGGATCTGTTCCCTTCCACACGGGGCTTCCAGCCACAACACAGCGCCTGTCAGATGCAATCTTCCCTTCCAAAGACGTGCGTTTCATGAATATGAATGTGGTGTTACATGTTACAACATAGAACAACGTAAGCACAGGAATAGGCCCCTCGGCCCGCAATGTCCATACTGAATGTGACGCCAAGTTAAACTAATCTCCTCTGCCTGCATGTGATCCATATCCCTCCATTCCCTACATATCCATTAGTTTAGTTTCTTTCATGGCCACGTGCACCGAGGAACAGGGAAAACCTTTGTTGCGTTCTAAGCAGTCAGTGGAAAGACTATACATGATGACCCACCACCCTAAACCCATGTCCGCTGGATCTTGATTCCCTAACTCTGGGTAAAGGACCCTATGCATCTGTTCCTCTCAAGATCTTATACAACTCCATGAGATCACCCCTCTTCCTCCTGCGCTCCGAGGAATAAAGTTCTTGCCTGCCCGATCTCCCCCTATCACTCAAGCCCACAAGTCCTGGAAACATCCTTGTAAATCTTCCCTGCACTCTTTCCAGCCTAATGACATTTTTCCCATGGCAGGGTGACAAAAACTGAACACGGTACTCCAGGTGCAGCCTCACCAAAATCTGCAACAAAACGGCCCAACTTCTAAGGTGCAAAAAGCCTTCTTCACCACCCGATCTACCTGTGAAGCCAATCAGTCATGATCACATTGCTGCTTGTGAGAGCTTTAGTTAGTTACCGTCGTTTAGTTTATTGTCCCGGGTACCAAGGTACAGTGAAAAGCATTCATGTTGCGTGTTATCAGTCAGCGTAAAAACTATACATGGTTACAATCAAACCTTCCACAGTATATAGATACAGGATACAGGGAATAACATTTAGTGCAAGAGAAAGTCCAATTAATGATAGTCCAGGGTCTCCAATGAGGTGGATAGGTCAGGACCGCTCTCTAGTTATTGATAGTATGGTTCAGTTGCTTGATAACAGCTGGGAAGAAACTGTCCATGAATCAGGAGGTGTGCGTTTTCACATTTCTATACCTGTGCCTGATGGGAGAGGGGAGAAGAGGGAATGACCGGGGGTGAGACTCATCCTTGATAATGCTGCTGGCCGTGCGGAGGCAGCGTGAAGTGCAGATGGAGTCAATGGAAGGGAGGTTGGCTTGTATGATGGTGTGGCTTACGTCCACAACTGTGTGAAGCCCCTGTCCCACTTTCCCGAGTTACTCACAAATTCTCCCGAGTTTTCCCCTTGATTCAAACTCGGAGAATTACGGTAATAGCCAACCGTAGGTACTCGGGGCTATTTTTCTTTACTCGTGGACATTTTTCAACATGCTGAAAAAACGTCCCGACTTACCTGATGCCCCGAGTACCTACAGCTGGCATTACGAGCCGCCACAAAATATCTACGGCCTCCTACCGACTCGCTACGGACATTCTCCGAGTTAGAATCTAGGGGAACGCTCGGGAGAATTTGTGAGTAACTCGGGAAAGTGGGACAGGCTGTTAATTTATTGCGGTCTTCGATGGAACTGTTCACAAACCATGTTGCCCATGTATCCCTATTAAATGCTTCGCACGGCGCATCTGTGCAAGTTGGTGAGAGTTGTCTGGACGTGCCAAACCTCCTAATGAAGTAGTGCTGGTGTGCTTTCCTGGTCATTGCTTCGATATGACTGGTCCAGGACAGGTTGCTGATGAGGGTACACAAAAGGCTGGAGAAACTCAGCGGGTGCAGCAGCTTCTAAGGAGCGAAGGAGATAGGCGACGTTTCGGGTCGAGACCCTTCTTCTGAAGAAGATAACAGCTTTGGGAAGGGTCGGATCTGAAGAAGGGTCTCGACCCGAAACGTTGCCTATCTCCTACGCTCCTTAGATGCTGCTGCACCCGCTGAGTTTCTCCAGCCTTTTGTGTACCCTCGATTCTCCAGCATCTGCAGTTCCTTCTTTAACAAGTTGCTGATGATATTTACTCTTAAGATCATTGAAACAACATTTCCTATATTATACTGCGGCTACACATAACAGCAGCTAATTTCATTAGCTGTAAATCTCTGTGCGAAGCTCTGAAGGAATGATGAAAATCACCATATTCATTCAAGTCGTTTCATTATGGTGGCCCTTGAATAAATGTGCAGATGACATTTACAGTCTGTGTAAACGTTCTCTTGATAAATTGCTATCCCCAGAGTTACAAAGTACTGAGCTTAATTTATGTCAGCATATGGGACAATATTACCAATTCAAATTCATATTTGTAACGTGAATCACATAGGTGATCTTTAAGTGTCCCTGGGAGAGTGAGAGTCAGAAACAGCGCGAGCGGCTATTTAGTCTGGTGAATCCACAATGCCTCTGTGCAAAGCAATCCAATCTGTCCAATCTAGAGTCATACAGCATGGAAACAGGCCCTTCGGCCCATCTTTCCCATGCCAACCTAGAAGCCCCATCTGCACCAGACTTTACAGATACAGCTTGGAAACAGGCCCTTCTAGCCCATCGAGGTCTGTGCCGAAACTGCGATCCCCTCCATACACTAGCACTATTCATACCTCACTGGGGCAATTATACAAGTACAGAAGCAAATTAACAGGAGCCAGGGTAGTGTTCTACTTCTGTTGTTACAGGGTCCTTGGTGAGACCACACCTTGGGAGTATTGCGTGCAGTTTTGGTCTCAAATCTCGAGAAGGACATTATTGTACATAGAGGAGTGCAGAGAAGGTTCACAGAATGATTCTGATTCCTGGGATTGTCAAGGTACTGGTCTTAATGAAGAAAAGTAAAGATGGATAGTCTCGGTTTGACCCTGGATTTTAGGAGATTTAAGAATCTTATAGAAACTTACATAAAATTCTTTAAGGGGTTGGACGGCTAGATGCAGGAAGGAAGAGTGCGATGTGTTGAGAAGTCCAGGACAAGGGGTCCACACAGCTTAAGGATAAGGGGGAAAATCTTTAAACCGAGACCGAGTTTGATGAACTTTCTTCACACAGAGTGTGGTGAGTCGGAACTCTCTGCCACAAGAGGGTAGGGTAGTTTAGGCCAGTTCATTGGCATATTTAAGAGTGAGTTGGATTTTGGCCCTTGTGGCTAAAGGGGATCAAGGGTATGGAGGAAAGGCAGGTACGGATACTGAGTTGGATGATCAGCCATGATGATTGAATGGCGGAGCAAGGCTGATGGGCTTGATGTGCCTACCGCCACCTAATTTTTACTATGTTTTCTTTTTCAATAACCTACAAAAAAAGGTGTTTGGGGGTGTGGGAGGAGGAACCGGGCACCGGATGCCCACCCGGAGAAAACCCACCGCGGTCCAGAGGGTCAAGGAGAAACTCAATCTACATACAAATGGCACCCAAGCAGGACAAACACGGGGCTATGGCATCCAAACTCCACCGCTGTGCCCCTGTGCCCCCGAGGACCCACCTGCCTGCGCTTGGCCCACCATCCCTCTAAAAACCTTTCCTTTCCATGAATCCTGGTCCAAATGAGCCATTTTAAAATGGTTGTTTACAGTAACCCCTACCTCAAACAACCCCCTGGCAGCTCATTTCATATATAACCCCACCACCAACCCACCATCTGTTGTGAAAAACAGGCCTCTCAGGTTCCTATGAAATCATTCCCTTCTCACCTTCCTCTTGGCTGGCTGTGTGTCCTAATAGTTAGACACATTTGGAGAGAAAAATCAAGAGGCTTGAAAGGAAAGTTTGCAACAAGCAAATACTTTCCCACGTGAATGGTGTAAAAATCCACAGTTAACAAAGGCCTTGGGGGGGGAGGACTGCGTATTCCCAGCCAACTCATAGTACTATTCCCAGATTTAGCCATTCCTTAAGGATTGTCAGCAGTGCTGGAGTACAGTAGAACTCGTGTGTCATTCCATTGGAGAACAGTTACTTTAATGGCTACCAGAGTCAGATTACCACTGCTGCAATAATCACCACGATTCAGAGACTAAATATATTGGGATTTTCTGCAATTTCACCATTTGCTAACCTCAGTGACAAATAGACATCATCTTTGATGTATGATGTTCGTGTGAACTGCTGACCTTACAACAATTCAATAGGAAAGAAATACTATAAGATGTTAGTGAGGCCGCATTTAGAGTATTGTGTTCAGTTTTGGGCACCATGTTAAAGGAAAGATGTTGTCAAGTTGGAAAGGGTGCAGAGAAGAGATTCCGCTCCTTAATTCAACTCCAACAATCTCTCCACCAAACTCACATTCACAAATTTTAGTTTTTAGTTTAGTTTCAGTAAGTAAGTAAGTAAGTTTATTGGCCAAGTATTCCCATACAAGGAATTTGCCTTGCTTGCTCCGCCCACAAGTAACAACATGACATACAGTGACAGTTGCGAATGACTCAGAAAACACTAAACATTAATAATAATATAGAGATACAGCACGGAAACAGGCCGTTCGGCCCTTCAGCCCAGTGCTGTTTCCACAGGAAGTTCTGGTTTCCACCCACATCCTAAATACGTGCAGGTTAGTAGATTAATTGGCCTTTGTAAAAAAAAAATATGTCTCCAATGTGTAGGGAGTGGATGAGAAATTGGGATAACATAGGACTAGTGTGAACGGGTGATCGATGGTCTTGTGGACCTGGTAAGCCGAAGGATCTGTTCCATGCTGTATCTCTGAACTAAACTAAACTTTATATTGCGATGAAGTGTAGATTTGGCTGCTCCCCACGTGTACACCAGTCTATCTGGAGGGCGGCTGCTGATAGGGTTTGCTATGGTGGTGGGGAAGCCTTCAGACCCCTATCCTTTGCAGTCATCTCTTTTCTTATAAGAGGACCTATACTTCCCTTAAACTGCTCCCTAAAGTGCATTGTAAAATAAAAAACAAAGAGGAATACACAGCATTGATGGATTCTATGTAGAGTTTGAAGTGAGGGACAGACTCCCTCCGACCCCCCCCCCCCCCCCCCCACCCCCCCGCCTCCCACCCCCCTCTGCTCTACTCCCCGCCCCGTGAAGATGATGGATGGTCCCTTTGAGACGGGGCATTTTTTCGGCTGGTTTCTCCATTACCAGCGCTGCCATTTTTAAAGATCCAGGGGAGAATTGGGGACAGCCGAGCCTGGCGTTAATTTTTCTTGTCGGCAGTGTTTCAATATTGACTGGCGTCTCAAGCGAAATTCTGTGGTCAATAAACGGAATGATACCCAGGAGACACTCCTCGGCTGTGTTAGGTGCTTACATCTTACTGCCACATGTGGTTCAATGAGCATCACCTCAGCGTCTGGCGCAGAAAGTTACGGGCCCTGAACCTGCTCTGTGAAAAGAAGGCACAAGAAAGCTAAGCAGATGTTTCACAAGTTCATTAGTCATAGGAGCAGTATTAGACCATTCACCCCATCGAGTCTACTCCACCATTCAATCATGGCTGATCTATCCTTCCCTCTCAACCCCATTCTCCTGCCTTTTTCCCGTAACCCCTGACACCCGAACCGATCAAGGATCTGTCAATCTCCGCTTTAAAAATAACTGAAGACCTGGTCTCCACAGCAGTCTGTGGCAATGAATTCCACAGATTCAACACCCTCTGACTAAAGAAATCCTTCCTCATTTCCTTTCTAAAGGTCCGTCCTTTTATTCTGAGGCTATGGCCTCTGGTCCCAGACTCTCTCACTTGTGGAAACATTCTCTCCACATCCTCTCTATCCAGGCCTTTCACCACTCAGTAAATTTTCATGAGGTTTCCCTTCCTCCTTCTCCAGCGAGGACAGGCCCAATAGCATCATTTGTTAACCCTCTCCAGCACCGGCACATCCTTCCTCAGATATGAGGCCCAAAACTGCTCACAATACTCCAAATGTGGTCTGACCAGTGCCTTATAGAGCCTCAGCATTACATCCCCATTTTTATATTCTAGTCCTCTCAGAATAAATGCTCATTCGCCTTCCTTTCCACCAATTCTTCTTGGAAATTATCTCTTTGGGAATCCTGCACCAGCAGTCCTGAGTCACTTTGCACCTCTGCTTTCTGAATTCTCTCCCCATTTAGAAAATAGTCTACACCATTATTCCTACTACCAACATGCATGACTCCACACTGGATGTCCACTACACTGTGGACATCCAGCAACACACCTCCCACCACTGCCCCTTCTCCTCATAGCCCACCCCCCACTAAATGACCAGTATTTGGCAGCAAGTCCAGTTCCTCCATGGGCCTGCATTGCCAATGGCCACCGGCTGTTTACACGGAGCAAATTCTGGCTGGCATTTTGAACGTGTAGAAGTTAGTGTGGAGGAGAGACAAGGTGTGCAATACGGGCAGGCAATAAAAGGTCAATGTGCAAAGTGGTCACCACTGTCATGTGCAAAGTGGTAACACAATGAAATACTTTCCCCACAAGCAGTCCAGTAGAGTATTGTCATACTGCTGATCCCTGATTAGTGTACAGGATTAGTTTAAAGGGCCTGAATGCAAGAGGCGCCATGTTTTGGCACTAATTTCCAAAATCCACGCTCTAGCTCTTATGAGCGGTGCCTGTCCCAGGCAAGTCCCAGGCTGTTGTGGGCCTCCAGTCATCTCCTTCCTTGGCCACCGCGTCACTCTCCTCGCCCGTCCACCTTTGTGCCCCAGGGGCGCCTCCCACAGCCGACCTCAAGGACGCTGTCGGGCAGATCCCGGTTCCCTCTCCTCTCCTACCGCCCTCGCTCCTCGCCCGTTGCATCCGTCGTCGCTGGTCTTCGGGCAGGGGACCATTGCTGAAGAAAGAAGGGTAGGGCCTTCTCGATGACTAAACAAACATGGGACTTTGTGAAATATCGGCCCCACTAACCTCCAACCCTTTCCCTGATGGGTCAAGGTAGGAGGAGTCCAGTTAACAGATGAAAGGGAGAAAGATGTGATGAGGAAGAAAGAAGAAAGAATGAAGTGCGGAACTAGAGAACTACAGTGGCGATGTTAGAATCAAAAGCAGAACAGCTGTGGAATAGGGAGTTAGAGTGATGGTCAACTTGAACTCATGGTCTCTGGTGGCTGAGGATGAGCTCGGGTGGGCCCGCGGCGAGTACCGGAGCTCTGTTGAGAACCCGCACCCGAGAGAACAAAGAGAGACCTGGCATGGGGTGGGGAGGCAAGACCAGAGAGATCATTGGGAACTATATTGAATACTTTTGTAACTTTGTGGACACTTATACGTGGCGACTCTTTGCATACTTCGTGTATTGTATGCGAAACAAAGATTACACTCTGACTTGTCACATGTGATAATAAAGTATCAATCAATGTCATGGGTGGTCAGAGAGTCTTGCTGCGTAGAAACAGGCCCTTCGGCCCAACTTGCCCAGGCTGACCAGCATCTACCATCTACACTAGTCCCACCTTCCTACCTTTGGTCCATATCCCTCTAAATATGTCCTTTCAATGTACCTGTCTGAATGTGTCTTAAACTTTGTGATAGAACCTACCTCAACTACCTCCTCCAGCAGCTCGTCAGAAACATAGAAACATAGAAAATAGGTGCAAGAGGAGGCCATTCGGCCCTTCAAGCCAGCACCGCCATTCATTGTGATCATGGCTGATCACCCCAATCAATAACCCGTGCCTGCCTTCTCCCCATATCCCTTGATTCCACCAGCCCCTAGTGCTCCATCTAACTCTCTCTTAAATCCATCCAGTGATTTGGCCTCCACTGCCCTCTGTGGCAGGGAATTCCACAAATTCACAGCTCTCTGGGTGAAAACGTTTTTTCTCACCTCGGTCTTAAATGGCCTCCCCTTTATTCTAAGACTGTGGCCCCTGGTTCTGGACTTGCCCAACATTGGGAACACTTTTCCTGCATCTAGCTTGACCAATCCTTTTATAATTTTATATGTTTCTATAAGATCCCCCCTCATCCTTCTAAACTCCAGTGAATACAAGCCTAGTCTTTTCAATCTTTCCACATATGACAGTCCCGCCAACCCAGGGATCAATCTCGTGAACCTACGCTGCACTGCCTCAATCACAAGGAATGTCCTTCCTCAAATTAAGAGACCAAAACTGTACACAATACTCCATCTGTGGTCTTTCTGGTGGTTCCCTGGTGGATCTGCAGAAAATTGGGCAGACAGAGCTACTGTTTAGATTAACTGCAACAAAATGAAGTGGCAAGCGCCCTGAAATGCCTCCCGCTCCTGACACAGTCACGGGTGTTCATTCACTTTTATTGACCTCACTTGGGGAGAAGGGGAAGCGGGAATGTTGCTTGGGACCACACAAATAGTGCTTGGACCTCTGCGGTTCTCCGCTCGCCTTAGCCGCAAGGCTCTGTCTAACCCCTCTGTCTAACCCATCCTCTCCCAATGCCAGGGTCCTACCTGTCTTTCACTCTGCTCTTCATCATTGCCTACAAGCTAGCAGCCAGCATCTTGTCCTATCGGGTGACCGATGGACTTGTTAGATAGACCTAGCAAGTTAAAACCAGTAAATCAGACTGGATTGTCTCCTCTCCCTTCAACTTTCTAATGTCTCCCACACCCGCATTAAATCGATCCTTACGTCTTACGCTTGATGCCAGTCGGGAAGCACCATATAGAAATAGTTTCTGCCACAACTGTATAACGTTAAATCTTTCCACACGCAGTAAATCTGCAAAACAAATATAGTACTAAGAGGTTAAAACCCGTCAGTGAAATATCCCATAGAATCATTCATCATTTCTGTGGGACAAGGTTATGGCACCTGGTGGAAACACTATTAAATGATATTTTCCCTACCAGCTAGTTTGCTTCACATCAATCAATGATAAATTGCCGCCACTTGGGAACGCCAGTTATTTTAAGCCGAGCACAGTGGCAGATACACTGAGTTACAGCCATGTGGGTTGGAACTTGTTCCCTTCCTGTACATCCCGCTCCCATATTCACCAAAAATTGCAAAGATAAAAATGTTGCTGAATGATTACAGTGGTGCAGCTGGTAGTGCCGCTGCCTCACTGAACCAGAAACCTGGTATCTACCCTGACCTCGCGTGCTGGCTGTCTGGAGTTTGCAAGTAAAAAGTTGTCAGGTCAATTAAAATACTGTGTATTTATCATATGCACCAGATATGAACAAGAAAAGTGAAATTCTTACTTGCTGCAGCTTTACTGGCATATTAGACGCAACAACAACAAAAATATAGATATATAAATTAAAAATAGACATATATGCAACAAATGATCAGTTCCTTCACGTTTTCCCTGTGGCCATGTGAACTACCTTTGGGTGCTCCAGTTTCCTGTCGCATCCCATGGGCATGTGGGCCAGTGGGTTTGGGCCTGGCCCACTTGGCGCTTTTTTCGGCAACTGCCGGCGTCATATCAGTGTCGCCAAAAGATTTTGAACGTTTCCAAATTCAGCGGCGACAAAAAAAAGGTTGCGACACTTGAAAAAAAACACCGCACGTCAAACGTCATCACGCCGCGTCACGCCGCGTCACGCCACAAATTGTTCGGTGACCTGACACGTCAGTCAATGATGCCGACAGTCGCCGAGATAAATGGCCAAGTGGGACAGGCCCTATAATTGGCCACTGCAACTTGCCCCTGGTATGTAGGTGAGTGGTAGAATCTGGGTGCATCTGTTGGACTGCAAGGACAATAAGAATAATGTGGGATTGGGTTCAATAAATGCTGCCGCACGGTGCCGGCCCACGGGTGCTGTCTGTGTGGAGTTTGTATATTCTCATTGTGATCACGTGGGTTTCCTCCCGGGTGCTTCGGTTTCCTCCCACACTCCAAAGCCAAGTAGGTTTGTAGTTCAATTGGCTTCTGTAAATTGCCCCTAGTGTGTAGGATTAAACTATTAAATGATGTACGGGGTGATCGCAGGTCAATGTGGACTCTGCGAGCCAAAGGGCCTGGTTCCGCACTGCATCTCTAACCTAAACTAACTTACTTTAGCTTGGTACCATGTTCAGCATGGGCATTATGGTCCTTTGCTGCACCATTCTGTTGTATCGACAATATTTAACAAAATGCCATTGCTCGGTTGGTCTCTGGTCTTACAACTCAGGAAGATATAATTCACCATTATATCCTTTGTTCAGTCTAAACTGAGAGCATGAGCTAACGGATCCTACATCACTCCAGTTACACTTACAGGCACCGTTCCAGATGAGCTCAAGAATGTTTATCACAACTGACATTTGTTCACCAGACCGCACTTTGCCTCGGTTGGGAGTGATTCATGGCCTGTTACCTGATGTGAAAGGTCTACCACTCTGGCCAACAGCCCTTGGATGTGTTATATTGGATAAAAAAGGGATATTGAAATCTAGCTAACCCCACTGTGGGTTCCTGCCATTCAGCAAGGTTCCGTCCTGTTTGTTCTAGATACAGGATTACCAGGAGACACTTGTAATCTTGTTATTGTGCGTCTCAGCGCCTGACAGCAAAGCAGATCTGTTTTCTATCCTGTACCATTTGAATTTCCTGCCATCAGGGTTTACAACTGCACTCAGGAATAGACCCTGACATCTGTAATTCCATGATTTAGTTTAGGTTAGTTTAGCCTAGATTAGTTTAGTTTAGTTTAGTATAGAGGTACAGCATGGAAAAAGACCCTTTGGCCCATCGAGTACATTGCCCACCCGACAATCACCCGTATACTAACACTATCCTACACACTTGGGACAATTTACAATTTTTACCAAAGTCAAATTCACCTACAAACCCTGTACATCTTTAGAGTGTAGGAGGAAACCAGAGCACCCGGGGAAATCCCACACAGTCATGGGGAGAACGTGCAAACTCCGTACAGACAGTACCCGTAGTCAGGATCGAACCCGGGTCTCTGGCGCTGTGAGGCAGCACCTCTACTGCCGTGTCACCACGCCGGAGATGATATCCGCTTCCTTTCCACCACATTCCCACGTGGGTTTTCTCCGGATGCTCTGGTTTCCTCCCACACTCCAAAGACGTGCAGGTTTGTACGTTAATTTGCTTCTGTAAATGATCCCTCGAGTGTAGGATCGGACTAGTGTATGGCTGATTGCTGGTCAGCACGGACGTGGTGGGTCGACAGCTCTGTCTGCTCGCTGTATCTCTAACTAAATAGTTATCGCTGCAAATAAAGTAATGACAAGATTGACGATATTCGTGACGCACTCGAACACCCTCAGTCGACCAGCTTTCAAGGAAGGCCACGTGGACAACGCATGTTCACTCTCCAGGGACACAGACAAAGACCAAGAAGAGGGACTAGGCATCAAAGCTACTCCATTGACTTCAATACACTCCGGTTGCCCTGACAGAAGTGTTATTTAGATGCCAGTCTTTCTTTCTCTGGCTTGCTGTGGTTCTTCATTTTGCTAAGATTGGAGTCTTGGATCCTGTCATCGATGAAGATCAAATTAACACCCCCTTTAGCTGTGACGTGTCCTACAACCTAATATGCCCTCAGCATTGTGTGTCAGGCAGGGAATTCAGCAGAGTGTGGTCAATACTGTCCTCATTAGTGCTGGAAAGAGCCACTGACACAGAAAGTCACCCATGAACATTTGAACGATGTAGAAGGTGCAAGGGGACAAAGGACCCATTTTATGCTCTTCTGTTTAATGTGATTCCACCATTCTCCAGTCGGCCAGCAAAAAAACATGTAGGTGTGAACCAGTGTAAACGTTGAGAGAAGAAGAGAATATGATTTAGATCTTTAAATGCACAACTTACCAGGTATTATAAAAAGTAAACTGCAGATGGTGGTTTATATCGAAGATAGACACAAAATGCTGGAATAACTCAGCACCCGGAGAAAACCCACGTGGTCATGGGGAGAAGCACAAACTCCACACAGACAGCACCCGTAATCAGGATCGAACCCGGGTCCCTGGCACCTTAAGGCAGCAACTGCCTTACCACTGCGCCAGTCCCAACCTGTATTAAGTCTAATTACTTGACTTACAGACAATGGCTGGGAGAGCCACCATTTAATGCCCACCACACCCCCCCCCCCCCCCCCCCCCCCCCATACTACCCTAATTAATAGACTCAAGGTCACCAGAAGCAAGAACAACTTTTCATTAACTGAACTTTAATTCCCAAGCACTATGGTAACCTTCCAACATGCATCTCCTAATATAGACGCAAAAAGCTGGAGTAACTCAGCGGGTCAGGCAGCGTCTCTGGAGAAACGGAATAGGTGGCTTTTGGTCGAGTCCCATCTTCAGACTGAGAATCAGGGGAGAGGGAAAGGAGAGAGATGAAAAGGTGCATCGGACAAATGAATGAAAGATAGGCAAAAGGACAGATCAAAACCAGCAACGATGATGAAGGAAAAGTGGAGCTCACAACGGTCCATTGTTGGCTGTGGGGAAGGGTGTATAATGAGTAATACAAACAGTGAAACTCAACATGATGATTGTCGCCTAATCCTAGACTAGTAGCTCCTTCGCTCCTTAATGACTAAGATGGGGGAGGTTCGGATAGAGAGGGGATGCAAGGGTTTCTTGAAGTTAGAGAAATAAATAATCGTACCGCTGAGCTCTTCTTCTTCTTTCGTGCGGCATGCACAGCCTAAAGTTGTTGGACAACTTGTTCTATTTGATCTTCCGTTTGTGCACGTTGAGTTGATTGCATTAGTCGAAACACGTGAAGGTTGCAATCCTCCACCCCACCGCTGAGCTGTAAGCTGCTCAAGTGAAATATGAGGTGCTGTTCTTGAAATTTGCTGTTTGCCTCACTCTGACGGTGGAGGAGGCCCAGGACAGAAAGGTCAGTGTGGGAAAGGTAAGGGGAATTAAAGTGTTTAGCAGCCAGGAGATCCGGCCAGCCTAGGCGGATGAGCAAAGGTCATATCTCTCGGTTCCCTCTCCCCTTACTCTCAGTCTGAAGAAGGGGCTTGACCCGAAACATCACTTTGTCCTTTTCTCCAGAGATGCTGCCTGACCCGCTGAGTTACTTCAGCTTTTTGTGTCTGTCTTTGGTGTAAACCAGCATCTGCAGTTCCTTCGTACACAAACAAAGTTCTTTTGTTCCCTGCAGCTTGTTTGCAATACACATAGCATCTCCTGATCACTGGTGCAGCTTCTTAGAACAATAATGTCATTATCTAACCACTATGCTGTGATACCCACTCTCAGTAACACTCAAGATGATCTACAAAGAGACAGCACGCAGGTAGAATGGGTGCGGAGGCTCAAATACATTGTCCTGCGATATTTATCGCCAACTGTTCCATGACAAAGGAAACATTCCATTGCAGGACCCGGGGAACAAAAGTGGACAGGCGAGGAGAGGATGTCAGTTCGCAGATTGACCAAGGGAAGGTGATGGCTGGAGGCCCGCAGCAGCCTGGGGCTTGCCTGGATCGGCCCCGCTCATAACAACTGGAGCGTGGGCCGAGCTTGGAAAATGGCACCAAAACATGATGCCTTTTGCACGCGGGGATCAGCGGACCATTGCAGGAGCAATTGCTCATCGCAATCGGGGATGGTAAGGCAATATGCCACTGGACTGTTTGTAAAAACAGAATTTCAATGTGCATTTGCACTTTGCTCATGTGAGAATAAAGCACCTTTGAACTGTTGAGAGACACCCACCTCCTATTTTATGAGATGCATAGATAAGCTGGACGGTCACAACCTTTTTCCCAGGGATGAAATGTCCAACGCTAGGGAGCTTAAGGTGAGAGGGGGGAAATGTAACGGAGGTGTGCAGGCACAGAATGGTGGGGGCCTGGAACTCATTCCCAGGAATGGTGACGACGGCAGATACGACAGTGGTGTTTAAATGGCTTTTGGATAAGCACATGGAAGTGCAGGTAATGTGGATCATGTACAGGCAGACGAGATCAG